>APFE030311972.1:193646-254093 GCA_000404065.3 Pinus taeda
TTTGTCTGAGGGAACTTCACCAAATAAAGAGGAGGATCCTAATATGTAGCCAAACACAACAATCAATTGAAATTCAAGTTGTTTAACATTTATGAATATCAAGCTGTCATCCTAAGATATAGTTGAGGAAGTTTTCACAAATAAAGATGACAACATAAGATGTGGCCAACAACATCAATCACTTCAAAAAATTGTTAGAGATGCTAGCACCTGTTGAGGCACCAATTCAAAATGTACATGTAGTCATCGCCTTGCTTGCATTACTAGCCTAATCTTATGACAGTCTGGTCACTTCATTTGACATAGAGCCTAGATCGTCATAGTAATGAAAGAGAAGACATGGAAGAAATATTCAAGGTTGATAACAAAAAACATAGTTTTCTTTCAGCAAGTAGGAACAAGAAGTTTGAGAAAAAGGTTGTTGATCTGACACGAAAATGAGATTCACTTGCAATTATATTTTTTGTTGCTAAAATAGCCAGGTATAATTAATTTATTGCAGAAAGCAATGGCACCACACCAAAGGAGCATTGGAAAATGTTTTCAGTTTGAAAAGGAGGGATAAAGCAAATGGGCAAAATACTTCAGGTAGTCTGAGCCTTACTTAACTTACATCAATTGCTCCACCGGTTGTGCCTTTGCATTTCCGTGGTCATTCCTTCCTAGCAAGCATGTGAAATGAAAATTAATGTGCCACCAAATTCCTCTCACAGAATTGAATATATTTGTACTCAAAATCTCACCCCAATGAAAAGCCCAAATAAACTATGCACCTCGCAAAGTGCACAGGTAGGCACAGTGGATGTAGGAAGCTTGCAATGGTGGTGGTTTAGGATTATTAGATTTTCATGGCCTCCATGGCTAAGTGGGTAGTACACAATGAAGCACACTGGATGTAGGAGCTTGAGTTTGCAATTGTAATGGCAATGGTTTATTGTATTTTTTTCAACTAAAAAAATTGTGTTTGGAGCCGTTTTCAGATATATATAATTTTGCTTGAGATTGGACCGCGTTTGGAGAAATTTTCAGATATATATAATTTTGTTTGGGATTAGGCCTCCCTACTTAACTATTAACCATTAAACCATGTCCTAAAAACTATTGAAGATGTCTGAATGGCTAAGTGGTTCGTTATAAATCTGGTAACTGATTACGATGCAATGGGAAAACACCTTCAGCGTCGCTTGAACCTGCGCCCAAATGGAGACCTTGAATGTATTTGTTTCACAAAATGTTGGGAGTTGCCAATGCAGACAATTTATAGCAGCGCAGGGTGGGATTCGTATGCATGGGCCTTCCGGGCACCCACCAAAATGGTGGATGTCATTGTTCACAGAGTATAATTTACCTTATGCCTAGGGCACAACCTGCCGGGATTCAGCACCGCGAGTGGACCTACGAGGTGAGCAAGCACCGTGAATAGGAGAAATGAATGCTCGAGACGACCTATTCCGGTTGTGCGAATGGAGAAAATGAATGTTTGGCGCGAGGTATCGTTTGAAATTGCGCGGGTGTTGGTTGCCAGCACAGCGGGTGCTAGCTCGGAGGTGGTGGGGCAGAGAAGCGTTAATTAGTGTTATATGTTATCGATTGCTTTACATAGTGTTATATGTTATCGATTTCTTTACATAGTGTTATATGTTATCTATTGCCTTACGACGTTTTCTTTGCAACGTCTGGTGCAAATGCTAGTAATAAAATCTTAGAATTGAATTCTAGCAGAGGCAGTGGGAAAGAATCATACCTTTACTGAGATGACAGACGGTGGCCATATCCAGCTCAGAATCCGAGAGGTTGGCGAGTGTTATATCATTGCTCACTTCGCAGTTCCTGGAGAACCTCATAAATTTATGAATCTACCTTTCATTGGCTTCTTCACCATGTGTGCAGCTACCCTAACGAACTCATACTTAGATAAGTGGCCCCCCCAACGGGAGGCTGGGAGGGTATTTGGGGCAAGGGGGGGCATTCATCTCCTTTATGATTTGTGTTTTATTTTTTATTTGATTTTAATTTTTCTAACAAATTGTTTTTTAAATATTTTAATTTGCTTTTAAGTTGAGTGAGGAAGTAGTGGGAAATAACGTAAAAATAATTTGTATTTTTTTTTGTTATTATTTAGTTTGTATTATATTTTTTTAATTATTTTTGTGAAAAAACCATTTTCAATCTAATTATTTTTAAATATACATTATTTAAAAAATATTTTAGGCAATATTGGTATATATATATATATATATATATATATGGATATATAGAGGCATTAATAGTTAAGGTCATAATTTCAATTAATTTGTAATTTTAATCTCAAAAAATAAAATTGGTGTTATTGGTATCATCATTTTTTGATTTGGTAGTCAAACTAGTGGAAATTTCAAATTTTAACCACTGCACCAAAATAAGGTGCTACTTGTAACGCTACATTTTCAGAGGTAAAAATAACCACCAAAAGTAGCCTCTGAAAAAATCAGAACTTGATAATGTTCAAGTTAAGTTGGTTTCTTTGTTAGAGGATTCTAATATTTCTCTTCTTTGCATTTCTTTGTTAATATTATCTTTATCTTTGTTAAAATCAAAATGACTAAGAAATTGGGACAAAAATTCTAGAGTTTGGGGACGGACATTTGCTTGAGGAGATCAAATTAATATTAATGCCAAATTTCGTGCTTTAATGAACTTGTTGCACAATAAATTTGACTGGAAAAAAGGAATAAGCGGGATCCATCCTTGTTCCCTAGAAAAATTTGCAAGAGAGAGAGAGAGTGGGAATTAAATGGGACTCTGGTTGCGCTAACCTACTTACAGGGGCAATGAAGAGGTCATGTCCATGTAACTAGAAATGATAGTGATATCCTTAGCGGGGGGGATTAATGAAAAAGAGAATTACCTCTGTGCACAGCAGAAGAGGCAAGCACCTTTATACATGACAGAAGAGATCAACATATCTATGCACTAGGAGAGGAAAAACATCGGAATTGGAGGACGAGCAGATAATTATTTAAGAGATCAATGATAGGAGTAGAGGGGTTTTTCTTTTTTCATGTTTTGTTATTCTATTTGGTTATGTTATGATTTGTTTTAACTAGACTTGGAACAAATTTCATTTTGATAGAGAGGGTTCACTATGTGGTAGTGCAACTAACGAAACAACTATGTGTGGCTTGTTGGATTATAATTACATAGTAGAGGCTTAACTTGAGGTTGATGAAGCCATTGTAAGTGGCTTGTCAAGGTTTGGACAACCTAATGGGAATTGTGTAGATTGATGAACTTACTAGCCAGGAGGTGGAGACACTTAGGTACTTGTGAGGTTGATGAACCACTAGGTGTTTCCTTGGGGCTAAAGCACTAATGCTTGCCTTCATTGAAGAACTATGCAGAAGAGTGATTTCCATACTCCCACGGTAGCTTATCTATTGATGAACCTTCCTGAAAGTTGAAATAACTCTCCTCTTCATATTGAAATGTATGTCTTTATGCTAGGAAGAACCTCAAAGTTGAGGTTGAATAAGCTAGCAACCTCTGTTATGTAACAAATGGGAGCTATTGATAAAACCTAAGGGATGTGAATTACTTCTCCTTGTGTTAACTCCTAACTGGCTAGTGTATAAAGGTAGGTTACCTTTAGAGGCCCTGTTTTAGTCAGAAGTACTGATTTTTACAGTTTAAACACTCATCCTCAAGCTCTATAATCTGGCTTAGGGGTGACTACTGCAAGAAATGCTTGGTTATAGCATGTCTAATGTTGGGTGGAGAGTTGAAGTCTCAATTCAGTTTCCAGGCTTTGGATATAAGATAAGTGTTTATTTTATTTATTTATGAAAGTGAATTTCCCATGAATATCTATTGTGTTGATTTTAAATGTTACTTGAATGTATGAAACTTGGCTTCATGAATGATTTACAATGTTGATATCTTGAGTATTAGTTATGTTGAATAAAATTCTTGAATACTAATCATATTTGCGAGAATTGGTTCCAATATGTTGATTCCCTAGTCAATATCTTCTAAGTAGAGATGTATTAAGTGCATGGAATAGTGTTGAAGAATGGTACGATTTTGATTTGTCAATGTAGTAGTGCTCAATGTGACTGATGTGCTAGTTATTTTATGTGCATGTTGGTTGTGAGGTTTAATTATCACGGAAGATGTGAAGATGTTGTAGCTACTAAAACCCCCATTAAAATTTTACCTATCTTCAAACTTTTGGAGCCTCCTTATGATCATGTCATCCTTCATTTCAACCCATTAATGTCATTCTTAGTTATGTTGTCTAAGTGTTCCAATATTCCTTAAGGAAACCCAACTGTCGAAATTACTTGCTTTCACATGCCTAGCTCTTCCACATCTCTTCCAAGTAGGCCTCGTGCACTTCCTTAAGATAGTGAAGCACACTCCTTTCCACTAGGAAAATCACACTTCGAGATGCTAATCAAGTGTGCAAAACTGGAAATCAAGCAAGTGCACCCGTTTTTGACAATCATTATGCAGTTCCTAGAGATAATCATTACGCAATTGTTTCCCACAATGACTGCACAATCCTTGATCATAGTCACTACAAAATCCTTACTCACAATGACTACACAATCCTTGCTCATAGTGAATATGCAATCCTTGTTTACAGTGACTACATAATCCTTACTCTTAGTGCACGTGCAATCCTTGTTGATCATCACTGCACAATCTCCCAACTCAACATTATCACTCTTCTAGAAGAGGTCAACTCACTCTTGACTCCTAGTTTCCCAGTATGCATTGATCACACTCACAAACATTGACCCTAATTGCATGTCTTCCTTCCATGTATAAAGAGTCCAACTCTGAACTCATTTCACACTTATCTTTAACTTTTGAGGTCTCTCCACTTCAAGAGCACAAGGAGCATCCTTGACTCTTGGTTGCAAAGGTGTCATCATTTGGGTGAGTCTCTCGATTGTAATTTCTACTTTATTTTTCTTTCACATGTGTCATTTTTCTTGCCCTATATATGTAAAGTTCCACTTCACTTTCATTCTTGCATGTGTCATTGTGCTTCTTCTTTTTTCCGCATGTGTCACTTTCTCTCTTACATGTGTTGCTTTTGGTCGCTTTCTCATATATTGTAAAGAGAATATTGGCACACCTTCTAGAGGAAACTCCAACACATTCACTTGCACTAGTTGATATTGTCTATCATAAGAACATGTACTAGACACACTCCCATCCCATAGCGCACTTCTTGATTGCAATCAACACTTGTGTTGTGACGAATTGCACCTTAACTGTTGTCCTTGGAAATTAGTGTCTCTTTATGTCGTTTTGACGTATATATGTTGGTTTTGAGTATTGTACATATCCTTGTTGTGAACGTGATGGTACATGTGCGTATTATCATGTTCAAGACCTATTTTTATGCTCTCCCTTTCTTGTCATCCCACTAATCCTACACTTAGTCAATTTTTGGATTCTTCCTTGTCCTCTCCTCTTGCACAAGCAACTTACATCCAAGTGATGAGAACACTGCACACTCTTAAGCCTCAGTGATGAGATCTTTGTATTTTGAACTTTCACATTGTGCACAACCTAAGGATAGTCCCTTCACTATACACTATGCATTCCCAGACCATATTCATCCAACACTTATTGCATGCACTTTCCCTCCATTCTCAGACCACATTCATCCGAACCTTGTTGCCTACACTTTCCCTCTGTGCAATGCCTTGAACAACCTTTCCTCCACTACACTACATACTTTTAATGGAAATTAGTACCATCCTTCACCCTTTGCAGTTCTCACCTACACAATACTTGGATCCTTTTCATTAAGCACTATGCATTGTGCATTCCTAGTGAGCAATCATGTCATATCTGCCTCCAAAACTTATGCACTGTGCACAAATATGTCTCTTCTTGTTGAAATATGGAAACAAGAATATTCCAATTTAATTTGTCATTGAATTAAAGTGTGAATTAAAATTGAATTTAGTCTTAACAACTACTTGGAAATAATTAATTAAGTTAATTTAAATGAATTAGTTGGAGAAATTCAAGTTAGACGTCTTTCTGAAGTCATGCAAGAGTTATCCCTTAAATTAAGGAGATAAGATTGAGTTATATTTGAGCTGTAATTAGTTAACTCAGTTTACTGAGTTAAGTCCAGTTAAATTAGTTCCAAGCTGTTTGAGGAGCTAATAGTGAGTTAATAGTTAGTTGATGCATTAATGCACTCAACTAGTGCTACTCTAGTTAATTGAAGTTTCCTCATCAGAAACTCATGCATGTTTATTTTGAGAAAGACCCAATTGAGATTAATGTTCAAGGATAGTGTACTATTAGTTGCTTGTGTTTTCTCATGGAGAAAACTCATGCCTATAGTCAAGGATTCATCTTTGAGGATTGCGTAATTTTGAAGGCTTGATCATCCAACTAATAATAGGATAATCATCCACAAGGAACAACACAAGAAAATAGGAGCTTGGAGGGCAGAGACGAAGGTTGGAGAGAAGTCAAGATTGCCTGTGAGCATTTGTGATGATTGTACTGAGATCTGGCTAAGTGTGAGAACTAAGGCTTTGTATAATTCCTATGTATTTCCACCATGTATGATAATACAATAGTGTGGGGTTTTTAGCTGAGGCTTTCCCTAAAGTATTTTCATGTGTATTGTGCCATTGATTCTTCTTCTTCTGGTTACATTGTTCATCTCGATCTTTAAGGTTTCGCAAATTGATAGTAGAAGTAGGTTATAATATTATGCTTTGATTTTATATTTCATTATCGGGTTAACCCCATTAGATTTTCTACATGGTATCAGAGTTGTGAACAGTATATTGAGAAGAGAATTTGAAGTTTGAAGTTCAGGGTTGTAGGTGCAAATCAAATTCATATCATACTTCAACGTTGGCCAATGACGTTCTATGGCTTGAGACTCGAGTATGCCTTGGAAGGTAGCTCAAATTTCATAGCATGGAAAGATAGAATGGAGGCTGTATTAGAAGACAATGGCTTGAAGGAATTCATTGATTAAGAAATCCCAAAGTTAGCTTCAACTAATGCACAAGAGTTGGTTTTGTGGAAGAAGTGTGTGGCGAAGGTGAGATGGATCATCCTTGAGGGAGTTCGAGACCATATTGTCTCGAGTCTCCATGGGAAGGATACTCCATTTTCAATGTGGGAGACATTGAAGGACCTCTACGAGAATAGTAGCGACCAGAGGAAATTGGTAGTGAAGGATAAGTTTCGAAGAATCAAGATGGAGAAGGGTGATACTATTTCCACATATCTGAACAAGCTCACCACATGCAGAGATGAGCTTGCCAGTGTGGGAATAAATACTGATGATGATGATATGGTGAGCCTTGCTCTCCTTGGCCTTCCAAAAGAGTTGGAATAGCTACCAGGATTCTATGAATGGAAGGGAGAAATTGTCGGATTGGGAACAACTATGGTCGGATCTTATGCAGGAGGAGATCAGGAGGAACACACGAGATGATTCTTCATCCAAGAATGATGATGAAGAAAATATGACCTGGGCAAGTAAGGAAAGGAAATGGAAGGGTAAGGATACCCATTTCAAATCGAATTCTTCTCATGGAGGGAAGAAGGGTGACATGTCTAAAGTAACATACTTTGATTTTCACAAGATGGGACATTATGCGACTAATTCCCCATTGAAGGAGTCTAAGAAGGGATCCTCGGAAGGATTGTAAGGTGAGGCATTAGCCTCTTAGTTCGAAATGGAATTTACCCTCATCGCATGCATGGTGCCATCAATGATGGGTTGTGTCTGGTATCTTGATAGTGGAACCTCATTCCACATGACCAGTGATAAAAATTTATTCAATGCCTTGGAGGAGAAAGACCTCAAGATGCGCATAGAGATGGGTGACGATGGAAGGTATAGTGTTTTAGGAGTGTGCACAATTTCTTTTCAGAGGGAGCATGGAGATCCTCTCACCTTGAAAGATGTGATGTATGTGCCTGGACTGAAGAAGAACTTGGTATCAGTTGTGATGTTGGAGGAAAAAGGTTATGATGTTGTCTTCAGTGAAGGAAAGGCATTCCTAAGACACATAGACACAGGTCAGACAAAGAGTATAGTGATGCAGGAGCATGAGGCTTAATGACAAAAGGCTTCGTATTATTCCAAAAATATAAAAAAAAGTTTACAAGAAAAGCAGTGGGGTCCTTTAGCTGTCAATTTACAAAGCTTTCTAGATAGGATTTAGACTAGAATCTAGGATTTGGATTATCATGTAATAAATTCAAGTATTTAGATGTAGTGGATATTCTCGACGAGAATATCATGCAGATTAGATAGGATTAGTTAGTTTGATCCTTTGAATTAGGATCTGGTTGTTAGATAAACCAGTACTTATGTAAGTTCTAGATCATAATAAGGGGATTTTGACTTATTCGACTTGTTTTTCCATATAAGATTTAGTTTTAGGAAATCTATCTCTATGTCATTCCATGTATATTAGTCAATCCCAGAGCTATTACATCCCTCCATAATATCACTGTGGGTTATTGAATTTCCAGTTTAAGTCCTAAAAACTTAGAGTACTGTGTGATTGCATTTAATTACTTTTTGTCATGTATTAGCAACTACAAGGTTTGGAAGTGTATGGGTACCTTGATTGGGCTTGAAGGGCCGCACTCATCCTTAATGATTGATTTTATTTTCAACGCCTTATGTTCAGTCAACAACGGGGGTTGTCCTGGTGTTAACTCATGGGTTAATAGAAGTCCTGTGAGCCGGAGGATCTAATGGCCACTGTTATTTGATGGATATTGGGTGTAAGAAATGAGCAGATGTTAATCTCATTACCGTACCCAAAATTATATAAATTGAGGATTTATAAACCCCATCAACTCCATCCAAAATAAATAAGCACGCGGTAACAGTTGGACCCAAACAATTATAGATTGATCACTTAAAATTCTCATCAGGTTCGTGAGGCCAGATAATCATCGAGCAGATCTCTGAGTGATGTCACAGTGACCATTGGATCACTAACACTACTGATTGTTAGATCAATCTCGCATCGCATTGGTCATAAGTAAACCTTGCCCTGAGGAACAAGCGATTGCGATTTGTGATGTTTTAAAGACTTATAAGGCACTTGTTGTTGGGGGAAATTAAGAAGTTCTACTAATTTAGCGGAATAGATAACTTTAGAGGTAGATGACTGATACTTTGCAAGAAATTCAAGAAGAGATTCAGCCTGAATTAGAGGAAATTGTTTCCGGTTTTGAACTTTTTTCATTAGCACCTACACCCCAGCCACCATTTGTGGTATGAGAGTAGCTTAAAGACACTAAACAGGATCTCAAGGGTTAGAGAAATAAATCCACCATGGCTTTCAGAGTTGGAAGAGGATGTGGTAGAAGAGGAAGACCTGTTGCAAATGCTGAAGTGATGGAAGCTATGCAACATATGCAAGCTAGATTAGAAGCAATGGAAACAGGGAGAGATGCAGATGTTGGAGATGTCAGTGATCTTGAAGCTGAAGATGCAGAAAAGGAGGAACCTGTAGAAGTTACTCCTGAGATGAGATTCTTTAAGTCAGTGTTGAGATCCAAATCTAGACCCAAAACCAAGGTTTAAATTTATGCAAGAGGATTAAATCTTGAGAAGCTGATAGACTAGATTAATGACATGGAGAAGTTCTTCAATTATGAACAAACAGAGGATGAAAAGAAGGTAAAGTTTGTTCTCACAAAGTTGAAAGGATATGCAACACTTTGGTGGCATGGAGTGCAGGTAGAAAGAAGAAAACTTGGCAAACAACAAATTAAGAATTGGAACAGAATGGTGGCAAAAATGAAAAGTAAGTTTCTGCCAAGTGACCATCAACAAACATTATTTACACAGATGTAGAATCTTAGACAAAGCTCTATGACAGTAAAGGAATATAGAGAAGAATTCTACAAAGTGAGTATAAGAGCAGGACAAATCCAAGATATAGATGAGAAGGTTTCCAGATATGAAAATGGTCTTAGAATGGACATTCAAGATGAGATAAGTGTACTGTCTCCTAAAATAGTAAAAGAGGCTTATTAGATGGTACTGAAGGGTGAGGAAAAACTCATGAGGAAGTAGTCTGCCAGAAATAGAGGTACTTTCCGAGGAAGAGGAAGACAAGGTGGTAGAGGAAGATCTACAACACCTGGAGATGGAGCTAGCAGTAGCTCAAGTCATCATACACCCACAGGAGGTGATGCAAGTGGCAGAGGGAGCTTTTCGAGAGGAAAAGGAGGTAGAGGCAGAGGAAGGGAAGTTAGATGTTACAGATGTAACAAACTGGGACACCGAGCATATGAGTGCCCAGAAAATGCAGGAACACCTCATAGAAATGAAATTTTGCACAGACTGAAGAGGAAGAATCAACAATGATAGAAGAAGAAAATGTACTAGAGAGAGGAGAATCTTTGGTAGTTAACAAAGTATATCTAAAGCCAACAAAGGAAGTTCTTGAGATGACATAAAGGAAGACTTTGTTCAGGACTGTGTGCAAGGTTCAAGGAAAATGCTGTCAAATGATAATTGATAGTGGAAACACTGATAATTTGGTCTCTACAGAAGTGGTGGAGAAGTTGAAATTGAAGACAAAGAAACATCCAACACCTTACAAGGTGTAATGGCTACAAAAGGGACATTAGTTGTTAGTAAATGAACAATGTGAAGTGGATTTGCAGTTGGGTAAGTATACAGATAAAATTTTGTGTGATGTGATGCCTATGGATGTGTGTCATATATTGTTGGGTAGACCATGGTAGTATGAAAAAGGAGCTATGCATGATGGAAAGAAGAACACCTACAAATTCAACAAAGATGGTGTCAATCATACATTGCTACTAATAGAAGAAGAAGATACATCCAAAAAACCTGAAGCAAAGACCCTTTTGTTGAGTGGAAAGGAGTACTTACAAGAGATGGAGGACGATGTGGTAAGTTTTGCGTTGGTTTGCAAACCCAAGTTAATAATTACTTCCACAAAAGTTTGTGATTTACCAATTGAAATTCAAGAAATGCTAGACAGTTATTGTTATATCATTGTAGATGACTTGCCGAATGAGTTACCACCCACTAGAAAAATTAGTCATCATATAGATTTGATTCTAGGAGAAAATCTACCAAATAAAGCATCTTACAGGATGACTCCCACAGAGAATGAAGAAATCAGAAAACAGGCTCAGGAACTATTAGATAAAGGACCGATTAGAGAGAGTTTGAGTCCTTGTGCAGTGCCAACATTGTTGAGCCCAAAGAAAGATGGAGGCTGGAGAATCTGAATTGATTCAAGAGCAATCAATAAAATAACCATCAGGTATAGATTTCCTTTACCTAGAATTGAACATTTGATGGATTGTTTGAGTGGAGCAAGATATTTTACAAAGTTAGATTTAAAGAGTGGGTATCATCAAAAAGGGATTAGAGAAGGGGATGAATGGAAAACTGCTTTTAAAACAAATGATCATATGAATGGATGGTAATGCCTTTTTGGTTGTCAAATGCACCTAGTACATTCATGAGGCTTACGAATGAAGTTTTGAAGGAATTTGTTTGTAAATTTGTAATAATATTTCTAGACGATATACTAGTTTACATCGGGTCTAAGGAGGAACACATGAGACATCTGAATTATGTCTTACAAAGGTTGCAACAAGAGAACTTATTGTTAAACTTAAAGAAGTGTTAATTCGTGAAGGAATAATTGGTGTATTTGGGGTTTGTTGTTTCTGCTGATGGATTAAAGATGGATCCAGAGAAGATCAAGGCAATCATAGAGTGGCTTTCGCCAAAAAAGTGTTTTTGAGGTAAGAAATTTTCATGGTCTTGCTAGTTTTTATAGAAAATTCATAAGAAACTTGAGTAATATCAATGCTTCTATTATCGACACTATAAAGAAAGATAGACAACCATTTCAATGGACTGCTGAAGCAGAAAGGAACTTTCAGCTGTTGAAAAGAAAGATCATTGAAAAACCTATTTTTATTTTTCTTGATTTTAATAAACCTTTCCAAGTGAAATGTGATGCTAGTGGAGAAGCCATTGGAGGTGTTTTAAGTTAGGAGGACAAACTTGTAGCTTCTTTCAATGAGAAACTAAATGAATCAAATAAGAAATATTCTTCTTATGATAAGGAATTTTATGCAGTTATGCAGCCATTGAAGAAGTGGAGACATTACCTGATGTCTAAAGAGTTTATACTTTATTCAGACAACCATGCATTGCAGTACATTATGCAACAGCCAAAGCTTAATAAAAAACATGCCAAATGGGTAGAGTATCTTCAAGTTTTTAATTTTGTCTTGAAGCATATAAACGGCCAATCAAATAAAGTAGTAGATGCCTTAAGTAGAAGAGACGTACTACTTCAAGAAAGTCAAATTCAAGTGTTGGGTTTTGATTTTCTTAAGGAATTGTATGAAAAAAACTTAGATTTTAAAGAGGCGTTTGAAGCTTGTAAAAATCCTATTTTGTTAGACAAAAGTAAGTGGCTTGTTTATTCCTTGCAAGATGGGTTGTTGTTTAAAAGAAATCAGTTGTGCATACCAAGTTGTTCTATGTGGGAAAATTTAATCAAGGAGAAACATAATGGTGGACTTACAGGACATTTTGGTGTAGAAAAGACTTATGAGAAGTTGAGCAAGTTTTATTTATGGCCGAAGTTGAGGAATGAAGTGGAAAAGTATGTGAAAAATTGTAAAGTTTGTCAGTATTCAAAAGGAAGAAACCAAAACACAAGGTTGTATGTTCCATTACCTATCCCAGATAGACCATGGGATATGGTAAGCATGGATTTTGTTTTGGGCTTACCAAGGACTCAAAGAAGAAATGATTCAATTTATGTTGTAGTTGACAGATTTTAAAAAATGGCACATTGCATTCCATGTTATAAAACCATTGATGCTACTCACATTGCTAATCTATTTTTTTAAAGAGATTGTAAGATTTCTTGGGTTACCTAAGAGTATTGTTTCAGATAGAGACTCCAAATTTGTTGGACATTTTTGGAGGACATTATGGAAGAAGATTGGAACTAAACTGAGTTTCAGTTCAGCGTATCATCCTCAGACATATTGACAGACTGAAGTTGTAAACATAAGCTTGGGTAATCTTCTGAGAAGTCTTACAGGTGAACATCGAAACCAATTGGATCAAGTATTAGCACAGGCTGAATATGCATATAATGACTCTCCTAACAGGAGTACAGGGAAAAGTCCATTCCGTATAGTTTATGGAATGCACCCAAGAGGAGTGTCTGAATTAAGAAATCTGGGAAAAATCTGAGATGAGAAGTGCTGAAGGGGAAGATTTTGCTTCAGAGATGCAAACAATACATGAACTAGTAAAACAACAGTTACAAGACAACAACATAAAGTACAAGAGCAAAGCAGACTTGAGAAGGAGGGAAGTTAACTTTGAAGTTGGAGATTTGGTTTTAGCACACTTAAGGAAGGAAAGATTTCCAAAAAGAGAGTATAACAAGTTAAAGTTCAAGAAAATTGGACCATCCAGAGTATTGAGGAAATTTTCTGCAAATGCATATGAAATTGAATTACCCCCTGATATTGGAATATCTCCAATTTTCAATGTTGCTAATTTGTACAAGTATGAAGGTGAAAACGCAGATGACACAACAGAAGACCAATAGAAAAAAGAAATTAATTGGGTAAAACAGTTACCTACAACAAAGGAATTGTAGCCAGAGAGGATTTTGGACAAAAAATTGTTGAAGAAGACAAGGGGACAAGAGTATTTTTAGTATTTGGTCAAGTGGACAGATTAACCAATTGCTGAAGCTACCTAGGTGACAAATGCCATGCTACAAAAATTGGGCAATTATGTAGAAGAGCTCATGGACAGTGGCCCATAAAGAATTTTGTCCTTACGAGTCTGATGTAGGAGCATGAGGCTTAAAGACAAAAGGCTTCATATTATTCCAAAAATACAAAAAAAAAATACAAGCAGAGGAGTGGGGTCCTTTAGCTGTCAATTTACATAGTTTTCTCGATAGGATTTAGATTAAAATCTAGGATTTAGATTATCATGTAATAAATTCAATTAGTTAGATTTGGATTAGTTAGTTCAATCCTTTGATTTAGGATCTAGTTGTTAGATAAACCAGTACTTATGTAAGTTCCAGAACATAATAAGGGGATTTTGACTAATTCGGCTTGTTTTTCCATAAAATATTTAGCTGCAGGAAATCTATCTCTATGTCTTTCCGTGTATATTGGTCAGTTCCGGAGGTGTTGCATCCCTCTGTAATATCACTGTGGGTTATTGAATTTCTAGTTTAAGTATTGAAAACTTAGAGTACCATGTGATTGCATTTAATTACTTTTCACCATGTATTAGCAGCTGTGGGGTTTGGAAGCATACAGGTTCCTTGATCGGGCTTGAAGGGCTGCACTCATCCTTAGCCATTGATTTTATTTTCAGTGCCTTATGTTTCAGAGAATAACAGGGGTTGCCCTGGTGATAACTCATGGGTTAATAGAAGTCCCGCGAGCAGATGTTAAACTAATTACTGGACCTGAACTTTTATAAATTGAGGATTTATGAACCCCATCGTCTCCGTTCGAAATAAATAAGCATGTGGTAAAAGCCAGACCTGAACAATTATAGATCGATCACTTAAAATTCTCATCGGATCTGTGAGGCCTGATAATCATCACACAGATCTCCAAGTGATGTCACAGTGACCGTTGGATCACTAAGACTGTTGACCGTTAGATCAATCTCGCATTGCATCAGTCATAAGTAAGTAAACCTTGCCTTGAGGAACTGGCGATTGTGATTTGCGATGTTTGAAAGACTCATAAGGAACTTTTTGTTGGGGGAAATTAAGAAATTCTACTGATTTAGCAGAATAGATAACTTTAGAGGTAGATGACTGATACTCTGTAGGAAATTAAAGAATAAATTCAGCCTGAATTAGAGGAAATTATTTCTGGTTTTGAATGTTTGTCATTAACACCTGCACCCTGGCCACCAGATAGGGATTCAGGTGAAGAATCTCTATATACTAGAGGTAGATGATTATGCAACATTGAGTATGAAAGTAGAATTGGTGCAAAGCGAAGACATTGATGAGTTGTGGCATAGGCGGTTGGGCCATTTGCATCATGGGGCTTTGAAGATATTGCAACAGATATCGATAGGACTTCCCAAAGGTAAACTTTAGCAAGTTGACACATGTGAAGGTTGTACCTTGGGAAAGTACACCAAGTCTTCCTCTCATGATAGAGATAGTCGAGTAGAGGCTATCTTAGAGCGAGTTCATACTGATTTGTGTCGACCATTCTTGACGGCATCCACAACAAAGAAAAGGTATTATGTGATTTTCATTGATTACTATTCACGTAAATGCTGGATTTATTTCATGCAGAAGAAGGACCAAACCTTCACAAATTTTTGTGAGTTCAAAGCTTTGGTTGAGAAAGTGTTAGGGAAGAAGATCAAGGCCTTGATAAGTGACCATGGTGGAGGATATGTCTCTCAAGAGTTTAAGGACGTCTGTGTAGCGGAAGGAATTAAACAAGAGTTGATGACACCTGATAACCCACAACAGAATGGGGTGGACAAGAGGAATAACAAAACTATTGTAGGGGCAACATGGACAATGCTGCATGACCAGGGCCTACCACTTCACTTGTGGGCTGAAGCATGCAACACAGTGGTCTATTTTTAGAATAGAAGCCCGCATCGCATACTTGGGATGGAGACACCAGAGGAAGCTTTCTCGGGTAAGAGAGTAGATGTGGGTCACTTCAAGATCTTTGGCTCATCAGTATATTTCCATGTGACAAAGGATGCACGGAAGAAGCTTGAGCTGACAACAGAGTTGGTGATATTTGTGGGGTACACTAATACACCTCACAACTATTGGGTGTACTTGCCTACCTGTTAGAGGACAGTGGTTCGCAGAGATCTCAAGTTTGATGAGAAGAAGGCCATGAGAGTTTCCCTTGAGAGGGAGCTCCAACTACAGGCTATAGAGGAACTGTTGGTTCTTAAGGAGGAGGAGCCTCAGATTGATGCGGACTAACCACATGCAGAGGTTTCAGGAGTGGAGACATACACTCAAGCACAGTCTTCTAAAGATGGATGGAAGCACACAAAAGAAGCTAATAGATTGTTGGAGGATGCAAGAGAGAATGTGGGAGCACCATCTTCTCAACGTAGATAGAGGAGGTCACTTGAGAGGTACACTAGATACATGGCCCTTGCTGGGGAATGTGTTGAGACCGAGCCATCTTCCTTTGAGGAAGTAGTGCAACAGCCGATTTGGGTTGATGCTATGGTGGAGGAGTATGAGTCCATAGTTCGTAACAATGTTTGAGACGTGGTTCCAAGACCAGAGAACAAGTCAGTTGTGAGTTCCTGTTGACATTACAAGGTAAAGCAAGCTGCTTATGGTAGTGTGGAGAAACATAAGGCAAGATTTGTTGCCCGTGGCTTTTCACAGGCTGAGAGGATCAGGTTGCTGTAGTATATTTTGATAGAGGAGTAAGATGTTGACATTTTGACAAGGGCATTGTCAAAGTGTAAATTTGAGTTCCATAGAGACAGGATCAAGGTGGCAGATAATCCCTTTCTTGTTGAGAGGGAGTGTTGAAATATGGAAACAAGAATATTCCAATTTAATTTTTCCTTGAATTAAATTGTGAATTAAAATTGAATTTAGTCTTAACAACTACTTGGAAATAATTAATTAATTTAATTTAATTTAATTAGTTGGAGAAATTCAAGTTAGAAGTCTTTTTGAAGTCATGCAAGGGTTATCCTTTAAATTAAGGAGATAATATTGAGTTATATTTGGGTTCTAATTAGTTAACTCAGTTTACTGAGTTAAGGCTAGTTAAATTAATTCCAAACTGTTTGAGGAACTAATAGTGAGTTAACAGTCACTTAATGCATTAATGCACTCAACTAGTGCTACTCTAGTTAGCTGAAGATTCCCTCATCAGAAACTCATATATGTCTATTATGAGAAAGACACAATTGAGATTAATGTTTAGGGACAATGTACTATCAATTGCATGTGTTTTCTCATGGAGAAAACTCATGCATGCAGTCAAGGATTCATCTTTGAGGATTGCACAGTTTTGAAGGCTTGATCATCCACTTGGTAATAGGATAATCGTCCACAAGGAACAACAAAAGCAAATAGGAGCTTGGAGGGTAGAGATGAAGGCTGGAGAGAAGCCAAGATTTCCTGTGAGCATCTGTGAGGATTGTACTGAGAGATGGCTAGCTGTGAGAGCTAAGGCATTGTATAATTCCTATGTATTTCAACCATGTATGATAATACAATAGTATGGGGTTTTTAGCTGAGGCTTTACCCAAAGTATTTTCATGTGTATTATTCCATTGATTATTCTTCTTCTACTGATATTGTTCAGCTCGATCTTTAACCTTCCACAAATTGATAGTAGAAGTAGGTTATAGTATTCTGCTTTGATCTATATTGCATTATCGGGTTAACCTACACAGATTTTATAAACTTCTTCCCTTTCCATTGCACACTGCATACTCCTAGTTCCCATTTCTCCACCCCTTTCCTCTTGGCCCTATGTACTATGCCCAAGAAGGGCTCTCCCTCAACCCTTGCACATTGTCCCATCACAATCAACATTTGCACAAGATAGAATATGTGATTTTGGCGTTGATGTTTTCTTGTCATGAATGAAATTAATTTTTAGGTGTTATCATCCTATCACGACAAGATGATGCTTAAGGAGGTCATCAATAAGAGGTTACAAGAAGGAAACTTATGGAGATAAGACAAAAAGATGTTATTATGAAGGAGTAAAGGAATCTTGTACCATGATAGAGAGAGGGAAAATCAGGTTGACTTAGAAGTCCTAATACTTATCTTGACCCTTTGGAGGGTGAATATGAAGCACAAGAAATATTTGTCATGAATAATTTAGGACATAGAAACAAGGAGAAGAACTTGGAATTAATAAATTACAATTAAGTCTCATGTCACAGTTATCAAATTGTAGCTCTACACAAGAATGTTATTTTGTCCCATGCATTTATTTCCACATTATTGGTAAAATGTAATTATGTATTTTAAAAAAATTAGAAAATGTAAATTGTGTGGAATACCAAGGGTTACACATGGAATGCGAACAGTCACTATGAAGTCGAAAGGTCATGTAGAAGCTCAAAAGTCATATGGGAGCTGAAGAGTCAAAATGAAGGTCAAAAGTCACATGGGAGGTAAAGAGTTACGTCATTTGTTATAAATAAACCATCATAACTCAAGAAAGTGGACTTTTAGGACTTTAGCCTTCACTTATCAAGCATAGCATAGAGAGAAGATCATTATTTGGAGGAGAAAGTGGTGGCTGAATGTTCCACTATTCAATCTATTGTTGCATCATAGTAATTGTGTAATTAGAACTTTCACTTAATATTTGAAGCTCTCAAAGCCAACACACTTTCATGCATGTATTTTTGATGTTGTAAGACTATTCTTTTAATGTTTGCAGTATATGTATGTGTTCATACATACTAAAGAAAATGAACTATTTCGTTTGCTTCGGTATACATCATGTTGAATATGTGTTGTTGCTTTCTTTTATGATTGTTGTTACCTTGTGAGCTATTTTGCAGGCTATTGATGATTCTCTCTACACTCCCATGTGTCTTTATTAGGATAACTCTATTAATTTTCTTCTAAAAGACCAATTTATCTATTCTAATTAATGAAAGTGCTTTTTATTAATTTCAATAGGTGTTTCACAGAGCTAACTCACGTTCTTATCACAAAGTTATGTGAATACTCTCTTTTGTTGATAATTGCAGGTAAGGAAAATATATAAGATCAATATGTTGGGTCGCTATAATACTAGTGATTACACCATTACTATTGTAGTTGTATCCCTTATTAATATTGTTGTGCCCCTATTGTCCCCATATTGTTATTACTGTGTCCCATAGAATCCCTCTATTGTTATTTTTGTGGCTTTATATTATTATTGTTAGGTAGGTTGGGTTATATTGTGACTCCTTAGACTCCTATATATAGAAAGGAGGTTTTTTCATTTGAATCATCCAAGAATTGTTCATTTATTTAGTGTAAAGGAGGTTGCCTCCTCGAAGAGGCTGAATTCTAACGCGTGGATCTATCTTTTCTATCTTTTTCTTAAGCTGGTTTTATAACAGCTTGAAGGAGATCCGTAGAACAATGGGAAAGAAAGCGTATCAAAAGAAGAAGACAGCTGAAAGGAACATAACAGCCTACCGTTGAGTGGAAGCAAGTATTCAGATCCTGAATCACCTCATATTGAAGATGGACAAGCAAATGAAGCATCAGATAAAATCATAGATCAACAAGATCTACCTAGCAAAATGGAGAGTGCCCTCAAAGAAGAAATTATCAGCTTAAAAGCTCAGCTGGAATGTGCCTTCAGAGTTTGACAAATGTTGCAGGAGCTGAATGAAGAACAAGAAAAGGAGATTCTCAAACTAAGGCAACAAATGGAAGAAGGAAGAAAGTCTGAGGAAATTTTGAAGAAGCAATATCTGGAAAAGGAAGAACAACATCAGGCTGAGGTAAATAGATTGAAAGGTAAATTAGAAGAAAAGGATAAACTATTATGATTTCGAGACAGTACTAAGATTTTGGATGATATTCTTAGTAGTCAAAGGTCACCTACTATCAAAATTGGTCTTGGTTTTTATGAATCTGTTGAAGGTGAATCTAGATCACAAGGTGAGGCAAGGAATGGGAACTCTAAAATGCTCAACAAAGAGATGAGAGGACAACCCTTGATTTCAAAGGGGGAGAGTGACTTGGTGTGGTGGTTGCCATCAAGTCCAAAGGGGGAGATTGTTGGCATTATGATATAGGTGTTGTCCTTGATGGAAACTCACTCAGAGGTATGATACAGGTAGCAACTCAATCAGATGACAGATCATAGTACAACAGGTCAAGAGAAAGGTATACGCAGGTTAACCATGATGAAAATGCATATCCACGCGGATGAGGAGAACAGAAGACGCGTATACGTACACATGCAAGTTCACAGAAGGAAAGGCATGTACATGTTGGAAAACTAAGTTTTGGTCCGTGGTATTTGGTCCATGGCATTTTGGTATTGGTCCATGGTATTTGGTCCGAAGTGTTGACCCCAGGTATTGAGTCCAAGTTATTAGTTCTACATGGTTTTGGACCATGGTATTGAGAGAGGCCTAAACCTATATAAGGAGAACATCATTAGGCCAAGGGGTGTAGAGTAAAAAGATTGAATATCGGATAAAGTGTGAGATCTAGTATGCTGGTAATGGGTTGGTGATGCTTTGCTTGATCTGAACCAAGGATGCACCCATGTGGATGATGATGAATGATGGATCAGGATCTTGAGGCTTGGAATGTTTATTAGTATATGGTTTTATTATGGATAGACTAGATCTGAATTCTTGTCGCATGTTTTATTGTATGCATGTTATGATCTGGGTATGACTGATGTCTGGAACAGCTAAAAAGTTATGAGTAAATATTTGCAGATCTATACGTGGGTTGGCTTTGGTGAAAGCGCGTATGTACACGGTTTTAGTTCTTCATAGTAGCGTATACATTATGAGATATGGTATTTGAAGTTGCCGTTGGATCTGGTTATTGTTGCAAAGTTCTATTGTATGTTCTGTGTTCTGGTGACTGTTGGGTTTCAATGTTTCAGTATTGGGTGATTCAGAGATCGGTGATGCAGGTGTAGTTGATGGATGTTTTCCAGTGGTGATTGATTTTGTGCTTCAATGTTGTTGATGGGTCCAGTATGAAAATTCGATGAAACGTGGCCTTCAGATTATGGTGTTATGCTTCAGGAGTATCCAGTATGAAAATTTATGAAACATGGTCCCTAGAGGAAGAAAGAAGATCATAGAGTCCTGTAGGTTGGCACCTATGTACTGGTAAACATATCAGCCAGTACAAGAGCCAGGGGGTTGTAGCTCCCTTCTAGGAGTAGTTGGAAAACGAGTGAAGTAGGCTAGCACCTATGTACTAGTAAATGGATCAGCTAGTACAAGAGATAAGGGGGTTGTAGCTCCCTTCTAGTAGAAACTAGAAAACGAGAGAAGGTTGTAGCCTTCTGCAGGTAGAAGCCTATGTACTGGTATAAGACTGCACTAGTACAATTGTAAAAAGAAGTTTCTTATTAAAGGAAGATAGAGATGAATTACAGCAGGTGGTTTTCACCCACATTGGGTTTCCACCTTATATCATGGTGTTCATGTGTGCTCTTTATGTGTGATGATCTGTTCTATTTTTACTGCACCTGTTTAGTGTTAATACGGTTAATAATGTTTTGAGGCACTCATTGAAGAATCATAAGTTTAGTGGATATATACTAGTTGCATTAAACACAGTTGCATATATATGCGGGTATCCTTAACTGAAGTAGTGTGTATGAATCTGAGTATGAAAATGAAAAAGATTATTGATTTGCTAATACTGATTCACCACCCCCCCTCAGTGTTATTTCCAACACAATGAAGGTCCATTCAATCAACAAGGAAATATTTTTCATCTCCATCCCATCTATGTCTCTCAGGCCTTCAAGGTATCAATTTTCATAAAGAGTGAGAAACCACTTGGTAGACCAATCTGAGATCCTTTAGTGGAATCTATTAACTAATGGATTTGGAAAATATTTATCATTTAATTTCAATCTTGGTCTCGAGATATTATGAGGTCATAAGGATTGCGACAGAATTTTGCAATTTAAAGGGCCAAGGAAAGAAGTTGTCCACCAATCCAAGATAAGATTAACGCCTTTGATTGGGCTTTGGAATTAGCACTTGGTCACATAGATTGTTCGACCAATTCTAGGGAAAACACAAAAAAATGGTGAGATGTTGCACTAGACAGAGGCAAAGAGTAGGATTCTTGATGTGCATAATTTTACTAATTTTATGTATAAACGAAGGACTCCCAGGAGTGACATTCATGCATTGGACTCATCCATGGAGAGAGGCTAGAGAATGCCCTAATATTGGAAAGGAGATACCCAATAGTTCCTAGTTGGAGTAGTAGCCTGTATGGTAGAGATACTATAGTGAATGATTGAGAGTTGAGATATGAAATATGTAGCTTCCTAGCATGTATAAGTCATAGCAAGCCTTGTATATGTGCATCTTTCTATATAACTAGAAGATTTTGTTGTTGGGTTACCTATACATAGTGGTATGCATGGCTAATGCACAGTAAGGATACTTCTACAAGAAGTATAGGTCTAAGACATTGTTGCATCCTTTCTTTGGACGGGCAATGCATTGAGGGTGGGGGAGATGTTGTATGGGCCTCTTAGGCCTTTTTAAGGCATCATACATAATAAGTAAATGTGATTAATAAAGGGTAAATGTATGAGGTAAAGTGAATTATTGTTTTGAGTGGGTACAACCGCTCCAATCACATTTCCTATGTATAAATACACATTAAGACTAATAGAAACTTGGCTAGAATTACTTCCTAATTTTTGTTCTTATTTGTGTATTGTGTATATTCTTATTATGTTCTCATAATGTAGTCCATTTTGGCTACATGTTAAGGCTCTTTTCAAAAAATTTATTCAACTCTTTTGACAAAATTACTTTTCTCAAGACATTAATAATAGTTTGTGAGACTCTATCAAAGAAGAAAATTCTTCCTTTACTATATTGGGAGGTTCAACCAAGGTCAGGCCAAGGTGAATATAGCATAATATTAGTGATTAAAACAAATGTAATAAAGCTCTTCAATTCATATAATATGATCCTCAAAGGGAACATGGGCCAAGGGGCTTTCTTCCTCTTGTGAAGAACTCTTGATAATCCCTTGTCCAACTAATTTTCTACTTCCCGCATGACCACCTTATTGGTCACATATCACGGCATAAGATGAGGGGATATCGAACAACCAAAACATCTAATGTATGTACCCTTGGGAGCTGTGAACAATCTGTGATATCCCATAGTGACTCCTTCACCTGATCAGTCATGCAAGAAGGATCGATCTTGAATATTACATGAAAAATAACTACAAAGAAGTGCTCAACCAACCTATCATATGTGCGTCTCAATCTTGATTTTGTCAACGCTTTGTAGTGAAATTAATCTAGGAACTTGTTCTGAGGGGTTTAGTTCCAGTACATTCCTGAGAACACATATTGTGCGCAAATTCCATCTAGTATAAATGCAAACATATAGAATTTTGGGGCTTGATTCACCCTCAAAGATGATTTTTCCTGCCCCACGTGATGTTGCAACTCAAATGACAATATATTTGCCCAATTGAAAGCTTTACCATGGGTTACCACCATATTGATCATATATATCCAATTTTCCTCAAACACCTTAGTGTTCTTGTGCCCATGCGACCAACAACACATGGCAATCAGATACTATTCTACATCTCTAATAATCTTGGTTAGGTAAACTACAGATGGGTGGTGATGAAACTTAGCAGGCTCTCGACACCAAGATTTGATAATGGAACTTGTGTTGAGGTCAACTCATCTGATTTAGAAGTCATCATTTTCATATTTTGTGGGCCTAAGCATCTTGTAGTATGTCTACATGTATTCTCCATAATAGGTGGCGATCTGACCATTGCTCTCACTAAAAATCATAAGATGAGAATCATGCATGTCTGTGATAATCCACTCAATCACCTCTGCACATGGGATGATCAAGAATCACCATGCTATCTTATGCATCCTAGACCACTTGATATTGATGTAAAATTCTAAGTCTTCCCAGCTCTCTGAAGAACTTTTCTACATGAATTTGTATTTTATACCACTCCATGTGATCTTTGTATACTTATCAATGAAGCACTGGGTGTTAGCATATACAAGAATGGTTGGCTTGGTCACTTCAATAGGATCCTTAGTGTTTACTTCTAATACTTCCTTGGAGGCCACTTTATGGGGAGGCATGGCTCCAACAAAGGATGAAAGGGTGACAATAGTTGTAGCACAAACACCTGTTTGTGGTATCACACTCATAATGACAGATTATCTTTCTGAAACTAATTATGCAACAATACCTTAGAAAATCATATTCAGAGAGCCATTAAATGTCCTCATCATGAAAATATATCAATGAGAGTACAAAATCACTTACATTCATAAGAAAATATGCATGCAAAAAAGGAGGGCACATTTTCAAATCATGAAGGGGGATCAAGGGTCATTCAAGGCTTTGTAGTGTGCTCATGTGCTCAAACAAGAGAAGAAAAACAATAAGGGCACACTAGTGCACTCCGAAGGGATGAAGGAGTGGGTTTTTGGGCCTTTACGCCTTCACAGTGTGCTTAGGTGATAAAAGAGATAGAGAGGGCACATTGGCGCACTTTGAAGGAACAAAGAAATATGTATTCAGCTCTTGAAGGTGTGCTCATGCGCTCAAAGGAAAGAAGGGTGAACTTTCGCATGTCGAATGGGCAAAGGAAATAATTCAAGTCCTCGAGGTGCACTTTTGTGCTCGAGGGAGGCCACAGTTCTTAGTGATGAAGGAATGTGCTCAAGAGGGAAACTTGATTGTTTTAGGCATACTTTTCAAAGTTGATCGAGCTTCAAGTTCCAAAAGTGTGCAATACCCAAGAAAATATCAAGAACAAGTTTGACAATAATATTTCATGATAGGGATGAGAAGAAGAAGGATTATCAAGCTTATATGGATCCTGTTACAATCAGAGTGTAATGTTAAAGGTTGAGGAATTTGTAGAGTTTTAGCATGCGACAACAAATTAACACTTGCAAAATCAAGATTGAACAGAGATGCTAGTAAATGAACTGAAAAACATAGAAATTCTAGCAAGAAAAGCAATATCGATAGTGAAATCATGAAAGCCAATGAACATATTCGACATGCAAAACTTACTTTTAATGTAGGTTGATGAAAAGTTTATTGATCCATAGTTGTGCACCCAACCCAGATGACAATGGTTATGCAAATGAATTATTATTTGGGTTAATTAAAATAGTTTACATGTAAAAGGGCTTCATGCATGATTTCCACTTAATGTCAAGTGAGAGGATTAGTTAAGGGAAGTTAAGTGGAATCATATTTTCTATAAGTGCGCCCACATGCAACAAAGAGGCTCATTCATGCATCCAAGAAGAGCACATGTCTTCAGCACAAAGGAGTGTGCTGAGGGAGGGCATACTTGCTCCCCATGAAGGACTACGCTTAAGGAGGGTACAATTCTTTGGACTGAAGGAGTGTGCTCATCTCAAGCGCATGTCTTCATCAACTTGAAGTGCACTTTTTCCATAAAGAGCAATTTTCTTGATTTAGTTTGCTTTTTGTTGCTTTTGTGATCTAAGTGGATATTGGTGGCCACCCACCAAGTCCACTTGGACCCCCACAATTGTTTCTTTTAGCTTTTCAGTTTCCTTAATCGTAGCACAATTTACTATTTTTAGCAGTTTTCGGGTCCTAAACTTCTGGAGCCGTTTTGAGGCCCTAAATGACGTTTTTTTGGGAAAACTAGGAGCAACATGGGTCCATAGACCGATGTTGCTCTTCCCAAAGTTGTCGTTCTCAAACAGATCTTTCTAACGAGATATTGTACGCATCAAACGGAGATCGTATGCCAAAGTTATGACCCCAGGAAGTTGATGTACCAATTTACCCAAACGAGGCCCACAGTTTGGCGTTTCATCTTCTAAGGTCAGGTTTTTGGATGTTTAGGGTTTTACATTGTTTCTAAACAATAAATAGGCCTTCGATCCTCATTGTAACACAGTTCAGAGGCATGTAGCCACCACATCTCTTCTCAGCGATAAGCTACCATCGCCCTAGCTGTTTATTTCCATTTTCTGTTTATAAGCATATATTAGTATTTTACATTAATGAAATGAAGTATTATTTCCACTGCATCTTTGTGTTTATCGTTATCTCTGTAATTTGTTGCATTCCTATTTAAATCTGGATCAGTGGTATTAGAGCAGTCTGCTTTTTCTCTGTTTTTCTTTGCATGTCCCCAACGAGGTCAGGATATAAGGAGTTAGGGCTTGAACTAGTCAAACCTTTGCAAGACCAGCCTCGCAAAACCTGACGGCCTCCCATGGCAGATGAAAAGAAAGACAAGGGAGCAAGAGATCCTATCAAAATATTGCTCTAAGAAGCCTCAAGCGACAAACGAACGTGATGATGGACAACTTTGCCTAGGTCCTTCAGCGACTACCCAGGGGCGACGCATCGGCTTCCCACAGCTACTTTGGAAATGCCACACTGTTTAAGGTACAAGTTAATTTTGAAACACCCATATTCAAGGATTAGATAAATGCAAATGCCATCGATAAATGGTTAAATATACTAGAGGGTTATTTTTCTGTTCATGATTTTTCCAGTCAGGAAAAGATTATTTTCGCTCTTCTCAAAGCAGCCCCCCACGTCAAGGACTGGTGGGAAACCTACTGAGAGCAGAAAGATGAAAGTACCGGCTCACTATTTTCAGCTGCACCCACCTGGAATTCATTTTGGGATGCCATCAAGGAGCAATACTAACCTGTCAAAAGCTATGAGGATCAATACATAAAGTGGACCACGCTGTGGCAGGGAAGGGAACAAGAGGTGTCGGATTTTACTAATATTTTCCATATCCTTCGCATAAAATTGGGTATCAAGGATTCAGAGCAGCATTTGATACTCAAATACCATGGCTACCTGCACAAGTACATCCAAGAAGAAATAGAGTTCCTGAACATCTCCTTGTCGGCACGGCATACTGACATGCCATCAAGGTCGAGCAAAAGTTTAAACAGAAGAAGCGGGACTTTGGATCTGCAAATCCGAAGCAAGAGAAAGGTGCCCTCAAACCACAGAACAAAGGACAAAGCCAAGGCAGGGTGGCCCAAGACAACCCACCAAAGATGCAAGCAAAGAATAGTGTTGCGAAGTTGAAAAAGGACACGGGAAAATGGTGTGAGTTCCATAAGAGCTCCACTCACAACACAACTGAGTGTTGGGCCAAGCAGTCACTGGTGGTTGAGCTAAAGGTTTCAGAATCAGATGCATGTTCCGACTCTGAGTTAGAACCCAAAAAGGGGAATGACAAAAGGAAGCATATTGTCGATTCAGAGCCCAACGCCACCGTTGCCACTACAAAGATCTAGAAGGAGGAACTCGAAGATCCAGAGGAGGAGGAGTGTCTCTTCCACTCCCAGATGTGGGTAAAGGGATCTGGGCTACAGTTCATTGTCGATAGTGGGAGCCAAAAGAACCTCATTTCGGCAGAGGTCGTGAAGCGGTTGGGCTTACCGACCACATCACATCCACAACTGTACACAAATCGAGTGGCTTCCCCAAGGACGAGATCTTCACGTGAGCCAGCAGTGTCACCTTCCATACAACATCAAACCCTTCACGGATGGGGTATTGTGTGACATTGCTCCCCTTGCATTTTCTGATGTATTATTAGGACAACCATACTTTTGGAAGAAACATGTTGTGTATGAATCAAGGCCCCGTGCTGTTATTATTACTTTGGGAAATAAGTTGTACAGGATACTGGAGGTAGCACCACCTACTTCCATCTCTTTGGTTACTGCAAAACAATGCAGTAAGCTCATTTCCAAAACCGAGAAATTTGATTTCCTGATGATACACCCTCAAGGAAAGAAGAAGACGGTGGCCACGACCTCCAGACAAGGCCCCTCCGCATGAAAACTACAAATGGACAAGATCGTGGAGGATTATGAGGACATCTTCACCTCCCCCATAGGGGTTCCTCTACGTTGTCAGGTGAGGCAATCCATTGATCTGACCCCAGGTGCGCCGCTACCTAATGGACCAATCTATCAGTGCTTCATTCTTGAGAACGATGAAATCAAGAGGCAAATTCGAGAGCTACTACAGAAAGGTCACATCCATCCAAGTTCATCACCCTGTGGGAGCCCGATTGTGTTGGTACAGAAGAAGGATGGGACTTGGAGGCTCTGTATTGACTATCAGGAACTGAACAAGATCACTATTTGTAATAGGTACCCATGGGATCGATGACCTCCTGGACCAACTGAAGGGGGGAAAATATTTCAGCAAGATCGATTTGAAGTCAGGATATCACCAAGTACCAATCAAACCCTCCGATGTGTGGAAGACTGCCTTCAAAGCCAAGGAGGGCCTTTTTAAATGGTTGGTTATGCCTTTCGAATTGATAAATGCTCTTGCAACCTTCATGAAGCTAATGGATGACATCTTACAGCCATTCATCAACTCATTCGTAGTGGTATACTTGGATGACATCCTGATCTTCAGCCAAAGTTGGTAAGAGCACCTCCAACACATCCGACAGGTTCACCAAACACCGCAACAACACAAGTTATGTGCCAATTTGGAGAAATGCACTTTTGGCATGACCCAAGTTCATTATATGGGATACATTATTGATGAACAAGGGGTGCATGTGGATCCAGCCAAGATCCAAGTCATTCAGGATTGGCCCTCTCCAACCACTCTAACAGAGCTCCGCAACTTTCTAGGTCTTGCCAACTTCTACTGCAGGTTCGTGTTGGGATTTTCTCATATAACTTGTCCCTTGAGTCAAGTCACCAAGGGAGGAGCAAAAGAAAAATTCTTTTGGTCTGAATCTCAATGGAAGGCATTCGCAGAGTTGAAAGACAACCTCTGCTCGGCACCAGTGCTCGCATTGCCAGACTTGCAACAACCATTTGAGGTCAAGACAAATGCCTCTGACTATGTTATTGGGGTAGTCCTTAGTCAACACAGGCATTCAATGGAATATCATAGTGAGACACTTTCAGACATAATCCAGAAGTATCCCACTTATGACAAAGATATGTATTCCATTGTGCAGGCCTACCGAAAATGGAAACATTACATTTTGGGGAAAGAAACAGTCATCCATACAGACCATCGACCCCTCCAGTTCATACAGACCCAAGGGAAATTACAGAATGATCGCCATTAGAAGTGGTCCAGATACCTACAACAGTTCCATTTGAATAGAAATTATAATAAGGGTAGCACCAATAATGTTACAGATTTCCTCAGTCGACCACTGATTATGTCATTAACCACCGTGCTCAACTCTTGTGGGCACGAGACTTCTGATTGGCCACTTCTCTACAAAAGAAACCCAGACTTTGGCCACACATACCAGACACTCTTGGAAGGTTGGCATGTTCTAGATTTTCACCTCCAGGATGCCCTGTTATGCCACCTGGGTCACCTTTTTGTTCCTTCAAGTGAGCGTGCCAAGATGATTTGGGAAGCACACTACAGTCAGGTTGTTGGGCATTTCAGGGTTGAGAAAATGGTGGTAGTACTACAGAAGTATTTCTACTAGCCAAATCTTTGACAGGATGTCTAGAAGTACATCAAAACATGCACTACCTACTCCATTGCCAAACCAACAGTCAAGAAGCAAGGCCTCTATACCCCGCTACCTACCCCTAGTCGACCTTTGGAATCCATCTCCATGGATTACATGTTAGGCCTTCCTTCCACTAAGCATGGAAACGATTATGTTTTTTGTGGTCGTCAACAGGCTCTCGAAGATGGCCATTATGGTGGCCTACAAGAAGAATATCACAACAGAAGCTACTGCTAAACTCTTCTTTGAACGAGTGTGGGTGCACTTTGGGATCCCACATTCTATCATCTCAGGTCAGGATAGCAGGTTTCTCAGTACATTTTTGTCTAGTCTTTGGTCGATGCTGGACACCAAACTCACTAAATCCATAGCCTTCCATCCTCAAACTGATGGCCATATAGGGGTTGTCCGTAGGATGATTGTACACATTCTGCGCATGTACAACTCAAAGCATCCACGCACTTGGGATGAGAGCCTCCCCTATGTTTAGCACAGCTACAATCGGGCTCTCCACAGCTCGACTGGCCCAAGCTCTTTTCAAGTGGGCTTGAGATTCCAGCCACTATGTCCCATTGATGTGGCCATGCCATTTGCAGGTACTACGCAAATTCAGCTCATGTCTAGTTTGAAACAGATAAGGCAAACAGCTTCATTGAGTACATCCAACATATTTGCCAACAAGTCCATGACATTTTGGAGAAATCAAATGCCAAGTACAAGCAGCGATATGATCAACAGCAGGTTCCACACAACTTTCAGGTGGGTAACAAATTTTGGTTGCATTTGCAAAAGGAACGCCTTACCGGAGCCTATCACCGGAAACTCATACCACTTTGATATGGTCCTTACACCATTACCAAGGTTGTGGGATACAATGCATTTGAGCTCAGCATTCCCCCATTCCTTGGCCTGCACCCAGTGTTCAATGTGGACCGCATTCGGCCATAATTTCCACCATTACTAGACACCTCCGACATTTAAAAATAGCTCACACCCTCAGAGTTAAATCCAGATTGCATGGAACAAGTTGCAACTGATCGAATCATGGACACATAGATCAAGCACACTCGCCAATAGAAAATCCAACTTTATCTAGTTGTCAAAGCATGCCAACTCCTTCACCAGGGCAAGTGGCTCACCAGGGACAAAGTTTAGCAAAAGTTTCCTCATCTCATGAAGGAACTCAACGCAATGGGGACCATTGCTTCCTGAGGAGGGAGGAATGATCTAGGTGGATATTGGTGGCCACCCACCAAGTCTACTTGGACCCCCACCATTGTTTCTTTCAGCTTTTCAGTTTCCTTAATTGTAGCACAATTTACTATTTTTAGCAGTTTTCAGGTCCTAAACTTCCCGAGCCGTATTGAGACCCTAAACGACGTTTTTTTGGGAAAAATGGGAGCAACATGGGTCCATGGCCCTATGTTTTTTTTCCCAAAGTTGTATTTCTCAGATAGGTCTTTATAACGAGATATTGTATGCATCAAATGGAGATCGTATGCCAAAGTTAAGACCCCGGGAGGTTAATGTAGCAATTTACCCAAACGGGGCCCATAGTTTGGCGTTTCATCTTCTAGGGTTAGGCTTTTGGATGTTTAGGGTTTTACATTGTTTCTCAAAAATAAATAGGCCTTCGAGCCTCATTGTAACACAGTTCAGAGGCATGTAGCCACCACATCTCTTCTCAGAGATAAGCTACCATTGCCCTAGCCATTTATTTCCATTTTCTGTTTGTAAGCATATCTTAGTATTTTACATTAATGAAATGAAGTATTATTTCCGCTGCATATTGGTGTTTATGGTTATCTCTATAATTTTTTGGGTTTCTATTTAAATCTGAATCGTTTTGAATGCTTTTTGAGTCTGTGCATGGTGAAAAGGATAGTTTCTAAGTTAAGATAAATCATGAGTTCAACTAACCATGGGCTAGATAACATAAGTGCTTCTAAGGGTTAGGTGAAGAAACTTAGGAAACATTGACTTAGGAGGATGCAACACTAGGAGAAAACACACAAATAACAAATCAAATAACATGAAAACACTAGGGTTCTTGAAACGATGGTTCATATAGGCTCCAAAATTGACTTCAAAAAACATTTTGGAGGGTCATTTTCATAGTGATAACACTTGGAAACACACTGGGAGAACCCCAAATTATATGAAATTGTTTCATTTAGGTAAGAAGTCTCATTTATCCAGGAAGTATTGATTCAATCAGTCAGTTACCTTAGCTCCCCACTCTTACCTGATTGTTGGACACCTAATCCTCAATGGGTTAGTGTGGAAGCCGAATGGACAAAAGCAGTCCAAGAGACCTTGGGATGTGAATCCCAACGGTCATTATATTGTACTATAAATGTATATCAATTGTTAATAAAAATTGTATTGCATGTTTTATCTTTTACATCTCTCTTTCTCCCATGTGTGTTTAACATGGTATCAGAGCACAGGTCCCAAGTTCCTTTTTTAGTGTGCCTTGTAACTCATCTGTCCACTGCCTGCCTTCTGCTCCCTTTACCCTTTATATCCGTGTAACTCCTGATCTGCGCCATTACTCTCTACCACACCTGCGCTGCCCTGACATATTTATGATTTTTCTGTATACGCTGTGAATCTGACATGTTTTCAGATGCGTTTTCATAAAAACGTTGCTCCTCCTGTTGCTGCTCCGACAGCCTAATAGCACTGCTTCTCCTACTGCTGCTCCGACAGTCTAATAGCACTGCTCTCTAGTGCTGCGTGGTGTTTTTCTCTGATTTACATAAAAGTTGCATTTTTTTTGTGAGGTATCACCATTTTTCTATGTGGAATGCTTGACTCGAATCTGCTCTCATACGCATTGTTATCTTCTCTCAACACTATATGCACTGCTATCTACTCTCAAAACTCACACCATATGCACTATCATTTGCTTCCTTACTCAACTCCAGCATTTGATGCACTTAAAGAACCAGCCTGTACGTGGTCGTGGTCCTAGTGAACGGTGTCTGAGCATGAAAAATTTGGTAAAAAATGTGGTGCGATGAGCATGAAGTGGTGGCCTATACGTTTTGTCTGTGCTGAGACTATACGTTTTTGCGGTAAATTAAAGTTGGTGAGTACTGGAATTGTTTAGTGTCGGTTTGCCCGTTGCCCTGTCCATGTTGTTGTAGGTGACGCGGCCGCTGAGCTCCCAAAAAATTTTGTCGCTGATCTCCCAAAAACTTATTTCATGTTACTGCTTTTTAATAAACCTGGCGGAGGCCATATCTCATAATGTGAGCCCTAAGTTTAATGAAAGATGTGGGCATATCCAGATTTTGGATCCAAAGAACGCAGTGGGTGAATTTATGGTATGTCATTGATCTCTGAAATCGCGATTTATCATCATCTCCACAGTCTAGTCAACCCCTATCTCAGATTGGAGACAATCCTAACTAGGGTCCTGGAAACGAGTCATCTAATGTTACATGCATGAAGAATAATTGTTTTTTGTGCATGAGCCTATAGTCTTGTGACTGTCTGGTTACTCAAGCTGCAGCCACCATTTACATATTACTTTTGTTTGAACCCTCCTATGTCACAATCGTGTGCATGAATCTCTTGCAAACAAGGAAAAAGATGAGTACAAGTGTGTTTCATTGTGGTATAATGTGAGTAAAGCTCCCTGAGTTGTGACCGTAAGAGAAGAGATGAACTTCGCATAGAATCTGGAAGTCTGATTCAAAGACTCTCTTCCAGCATTGTTTGGGTAGACTAATGATGATCATTGCAGCAACCTATCAGTAAATTTATATGCAGCTCTTCATTTATTATTCTTGAGTACTGAAGAGATCAAAATTATATTGATGTTCAAATAATCTTGAGAATACTTGCATCAATGGTGAAAACGCTGAATAAGTGGATAGCATACTTTAAATTACAACTTCCGTATTTAGGTCGTGCTACTGTTTGTTAAGCAGAGATGTGTGAACCAATGTCTGCAAGTCAAAATGGGGTTTAAATAACTTTGTTAAGTTGTTATGATAACTCAAGGGCGCATTTAACTGAATCCAACACATGCAGGAAGAATTTGTGATGGTGTATAAACACATGAGGAATGTTGGTGATGAAATGAATGAGGGACTTAAGGCATAGTTCTGGTGTTATGAAGCATTTAAAATCTGTTTGATAAACAATTTGATGTTTTATGAATGAATATTGTGAATTTTGGTTTTATAACCATAAATATGAAAGAAAGCTTCCACATAAAGAGTGAATTAAAAAGAGATTGTCTAATTTTGAATTGGGCAAAATAGAGCATGTATGTTTATAAGCATAGAAGTTGTGAAGATCCTGGTAATGCAGGTTCTGATTTGAAAGTGAAGGAGAACTTGAAGGATCCAAGCAAGTTTGCAGTTGTTGTTGCCCCAGTTGTAGTATTAAAACTCATTATAGTCTCTGTCTACATATATATGCATTGATTCCCTGATTCATTTGTTGCATATTTATACAAGATATTGTTGTGTACTGTACGTGGATATTACTTTTCTGCATTAAGTAATAATTGTGATCAATTTTTAAGTGACAATGAAGAAAAATGGCCAGAATCAGTGAATTATTATAGTTCATGAAAACTCTTATACAATCTATTGTTGATGACACATTACAAATCAGCAAAGGATCTCTTTCAGAAATTCAGACATGTCTACAAAATGCACAGGAAAAGATAGATTTTTACAACTTGAATCATAGCTACAGCAAGAAGAGCTACATCAAAATAGACATTATTCTGAACCTGTTTTTGTTCAGAACATTGAGACAACCACCCATCAGCAGCAAGTCGATAATGTTCCTATTCATTCAAATAAAGCAGCAGTTGTACATGCAGATGCAGAAACTCACTCTGCACTTCCCAAGCCCATCATCAGACCTTGGGAACAGCTTGTCCACAACAAGCACAAAATTGATCTTGGATATGACAAGGACTTGTCCTTTCATATTCCAAACTACTCAAAACCCATTCAGTTTCAGAGTGTTGGATTCATTTATGACATTTCACCTGCTCCTCATGACAGTTCACCTCCAGCTGTTCGAGACTCTGCTCAGCAACAAGAACAACAGATCGTGAAATGCCAACACTATGACCGAGTTGGCCATTTGAAAGATCATTGTTTTGATCTTCATCCATGTAAGCAATGTCATAAAACCAGTCATTCTTCACACAGATGCTTTAGAAACAAACGTCCTGCAAGAACAAAGATTCATCTTGGATGGATCGCTTCTTGGCAATGGGCATCAACGGCCAATAAGATATTCCAAACACATGTCAGAACTTGTTCCATAATATTGAACAGTCTTGCAGTTGAGTTTTCTCCATCATCTCACCTTGTATCTGACAGGGGGGCAAATGATGGTCATCTACAAGCTTCAAAGCCACATAAAGTGAGCCTGGGCCACAACCTGCCACACCAGTTTCAGAGTTGTAGCCAGAGACAAAGATGCCCGTGAGCATGCCTTCAGTTGGCAATCTGGGACACTTCCTCTAGCAGAAGACTTCAGCTTCTTGCCAGTTTTGGAAGAGTCTGGGAACAAAAATTGAGAACACTTCTCTAGCAGAAGGACTCCGCTTCTTTCAGTTTGAAGAGTTCCGGGAATGCATTAGCATTCCAGAGTTGTTGGTCATCCTTAAACCATCACAGTGTTGAGACTTCCTTTTCAGTTGAATTTTTCCTTTTTTCGGGGGAGACCTCCCTTTATGTTGAGGTTTCCTCTTTAAAACAATAGGATCAACTTCTCTAGCAGAAGACTTCAGTTTTCTTACCAGTTTTGGAAGAGTTCCGGGAACTGCATAAGCGTTCCAGTGTTGGTGGCATTCTTAAACCACCGCCCTTTTATACCACATTTCATAGAGCAATTCAGCCTGTGCTGCCATTCATTTTTGCACATTTTGTTTTTAGCTTCTTCTTGGACTCATACTTAACCCTTCGGATTAAGGGGGGGAATGTTGGACACCTAATCCTCAATGGGTTAGTGTGGAAGCCGAATGGACAAAAGCAGTCCAAAAGACCTTGGGATGTGAATCCCAATGGTCACCATATTGTACTATAAATGTATATCAATTGTTAATAAAAATTGTATTGCATGTTTTATCTTTTACATCTCTCTTGCTCACATGTGTGTTTAACACTGATTAAAGATATAGTCTTCCCAGTTCCACTACTCGGTGCAACAAACCATAAAACAAGCCATATCATTATCTTGTTGATGTAAGTAAGGGTAATATAGTATGGAGAGTTAAAACAATCAGATTATGATTTTTACATCTCTGACATTTCTCCACCACAAACAAGCCTACACAGTTCCCTGGCAGACTCGCTTCAAGCATGTACAGTACCCTGGTGAAGTTTCTTAGTTCACCTCTCTGCGTAGGAAGCCTTTCTCTTCTTTCACCCTTTATTTTTTATTTATTTTTCTTTATAGGATTGTTCATAGGAAATTATTATTTTTAAGAAAGTGAAAGAGGGATCTCGACTTATTGAAATAACAAGTGGTTTTTCCTTCAAAAACAAGTTTTTAGACCTTTGTTGATTTGATTGCCAAAAATTTCCCCCTTATCTTACTCTACTCAAATAGATAAGAAACAACACACTATTCATAAATAGGAACGAGTGCAAGAGTGAAAATCCTAAATGGATACAGGCATCATGTTTTTCTTACAACTTCCCAACAGAAGGATCATATTTTCCATCATAAAAATAATTGAATTGAAAATGTGTAATTTGAATCAAGGAATAGGGTAACAGATAAGCCAAGGTTTGTGTGTTACTACAAATTTCCTTTCACAAAATTTTATCCACATCATCTCGAAGCTCAAAACAATATTTATTCAAGAACCAATCAAACTGAAAAACAAAAGGGAAGATGAAAACAAAAAACATGAATGCAATGCATCTAACTAAATGCAATCTATCATGTCCTAAGTTACGTAGTACAAGGTTGGGTCATGTGAAATGGAACTTCCAATGCATCCATAAAATTTTCTCCTGGCCTTTGGGTGGAAGAATGAGATCGTGTACAGCCCAAATCAAATGTAGTGCGGAAACAAAGATAAGCCGTGAAAACATAGGCACTGACACATAGAAATAAGCAATGTAATCACAATGGTGTATCACACTGAACTGCTCTACCAAATGAAAGACCTTACAATAGGAATAATTATCAACTCTATGGCCATACAAGGCTCAATGAAGTGCATGCAAGTATAGGCCACGAGACATGGATCCAAACTAATAAGACTCTTCTAGGGAATATGCAATAGGATCATGGAAGCAACCTTTGGGGAAACTATGTCAGGAAAAACTAGTCAAAGACAAATCCACAGCGTAAGCAACAGTAACAGGCTGACCATAATCCATGTTGTCATGAAAGTGATATTATTTAATGGATTATGCAAAAGACAGGTTAGTTTCATTTAGATCACCCTATGTTTCCACATCATGAATTAAATAGTTGCTTGAGGTGGGATGTAGCGGTGGAAGTTCAACAACCAAAGTAAACATTCTTCCCTGAGGGTTGAAATTTTTTACGTGAAGAAAATGAGCATCCCTCAGGAGAGCGAAGACATACCACATGATGAAATTAGTGATGAAATTTTGCAAAAGAATCATGAACTAGTTGAAATCACAAATATCGTCATGGTGACAGGAACCTGACATAACTATCAGTATAGGTTCAAGTGTCCTACTCGCCTAAATTAACAGTGAATTCTGAGGAATAATTGTCAGATGCATATCAAGATAAGAGTCATCATTCAAATCATAAGATTCAAAATGAAATTGAGGTTGATCAGATAGATTGTCAATATTACCACAAAAATCCTCAATGACAAGTGTGTCATCTTCTTTATCAAAAGGAGATACACCTGAAAGAAATTCTTCCATGATCATATCATACTCCATTTGGAATTCCTACAAATCAAAATCTTCCTGTATGAAAAAATATTCATCCATGTCACTTGGACAACCATTACCATATAATTCAGAGAAAAGGAAATCATTAGGGTAATGTTTTTCCAAGGATTCGACTTGATTAGCGGGTAAGAGATCAACTGGTTTGGTACCAATATTAGAATATGGTGAATTGATAAGATCAGGTGAATCACCATCAAGGGAAAGATGTGAAAGAAAAATTAGTTCTTCATCAGCACATTGATTCTCTTGTTTAGTGGTTAGTTGAGGTAAAAAAATAGAACATCAAAAGGAGGGGGACATGGGACAAAAGGAATATTCCGTTCTTCTTCAGGATGCTGAAATTATTTTTTATCAGGAGGACATAATGGATCAGATTCAAAATATGTTCTTAACATTCAAACTAAGAAACAAAAATTCTCATCCAAGAACTTCCAATCTACATCCTCATCTAGGAATTCATAAGAAAGATGAAAGAAATGGTCAGAAAAATTTTCAATATATTCATTCAATTTCATTCTAGGTTAATCAATTTCATTAAGAACATATTGATATTCATAATTGTTGAAGATGCGACAAAGCTCATTAACCAATTGTTTAAAATATAGGATAGAAGAAGTGGGTAAAGAATAGCACCATTTCTTTGCATGACCATCCAATGTAAGGGTAAACAACCATGTGAGGATTTATTCAAAATAAACACCACTTGAAAAACAAAATTCAACAAACTCAATTACATAATCAAGGACAATTGTTGTACCCTTGTCATCGACTTTAAAATGTGACAAGTCATGTAAAAAGTCTACAAGGTTGAAAGATATAAAGTTTCCAAAAAACACCTTGCAATTATCATCTAGGATGAAGCCATTAAAGGTAAGGGATTCAAACAGACTTTTCAGGCTTAGCTTGTCATTTGGACCTCCTTCTAGCACCAAAAATGGTGACGATGTTCAATGCCACCAACATGTAAGGGGATCTCCCCGTTGTGAAGTCCCAATTAGACCTCACATCATTTGGTGTAGGAGTCCCACCTGGGCATATAGTCCAACCACTGTTGAAAAGGATTTAAAGGTATGCCTTGGTTACACACACACAAGAGATCACAAGACCTCTTTGGGTAACAAGTATGTAGGCTTTGTGAGACATCCAATGTAAGGTGCACGAGGGAACATCCATGGATGGTGAAAGGGAAACAAGTTGTTGGTTATAAAATTAGTAGTACTATCCTAAAATGGGACCCATGAAAGAAGAGAAAGGCTTTTTGAATACCTGCAAATTAGTTCAGATAATGAACAACAATCATTAAAGCGTAACAACACTCACTCAACAACCACCACAGTTAAGAAATGGATTAGTTCATTCACTTAGTATGTAATTAAAGAGACATATATCATAAACATAATAAGCATATTCCTGCTATATCTATGATACATGTATGAAGAAGTGTTAGCACATAGAGCTTATGATTAAGAGTGAAGGATCCCAAGTACATTGTTACACGAATGTAATATTGTATCTAGTAGTGGAACATGAAGCCACAACTTGTCATAAAAATGGCAAGAATAGTCCTACTATATCTATGATACATATATGAAGAAGTATCAGCTGATAGAGCTTCTTATTAAGAGTGAAGGATCCCAAGTACATTTTTACACGAATGAAATACTATATCTAGTAGTGGAAAATGAAGCCACAACTTGCTTCACCAAAAATAATCTATCTCCTATGTACTACAAGAGAAGCCAAGGCAAGACTCCTAGAATAAAAGCCCTTGTCTTGAGTTATGAGGAGCTATTTATACCAAATGATAATGATTTTTGAGCTTCCTCATGACTTTACAACTTCTATGACTATTCATATTCTATACATGAATCTTTACATTCCATATGTGACTATTCACATTCCACGTGTGCCTATTGGACTTTAGTACATTCTATTTATTATGAAACACAAATTATAAATGAGATGGTGGTTATATAGTACAAAATTGATCATCGAACAAAGTCTCATCAAATTGATAAGTCATTTGCTTCATCATGGAGTTCATTTGTGATGTATTTGGGTCATGCCCTAAACTTCGTTAAGATGACTTTGACCTGAACTGGCAAGTCCCCTCCATACTACATTTTCACCTCCGGTGCCTCCATCAATATTGTCTTGGAGCTCGATTATACATTATTCCATAGCCATGAAACTTTCAAATGAGATTTAACTGGTGTGATGGTGTATTGTATAATAATTTCTTTGGTAACTTCCAAGCCTTCTTGTTTTGTTGCTTGCTTCATTTGTTCAATGTATTTCCTAATCTCGTGGAAGATGACTTCTCTACCTCAAATTTGTTCAAGTGATCCTATTGTGGGCATCCCATGTTTCTTTGTTAGACACTCGAAACCACTAGGCATTCGACTATAAGAAGCAATAGTACTAATTGAATGTTCCCCAAGACACATGTAGTTCTGATGGTGGAGTCTGAGCTAAACTTTTTCTATCTCTGTGGAAATCCTATCTTTTCTTTCTAAATGTTGCATAGCATTCGGATACTTGGAAGCCCACTCATGAAGTTGTTCAACTGATTTGATTGTCACTTTCGGTAGTTTCACTATGTCTTATGCTTTCTTCTAAATGCTAATAAGAGGAACCACCACTTGTTGTAGAAGTGTCATCTAAGTCATATAATCAGTCCATGGTGTCCTCTATTGGCCCCAATTCCTCTTGTATAGATGATGTAACATCACCTCCCACATTTACCCACCTTCACCATCCTGTCTAGGTAAACATGAACTTAGGGCTACTATGACATGATTCAACCTCCTAAGTACAATTAAGGAAGTGGGATCGACAACCTGAAACTTTACTGACCTTCCTCAAGAGCTACAAGACCCCATAGGATCCAAACAACCACTCCAGGTGCCATAACTCTATGTTAACTTAATTTTTGAGTGATTTGGACTCCTAGTCGCTTTCATGTCAAGGAAATCTAGTGACTGTGACCCTCCAATTACATGGATAACCCAACCTCCTAGTGACTAAAGCCCATATTTCCTAGTTATGAGCATGCAACCCTAGAATCTAAGCCACTTTTTCATCGTTAGACTTTATACCTATGCCTATAACTTGATAAGACTTTCCAGAACATTGAATTGCATAAGGAAAAATCCATTAATACAGAACTTAGTCAACAACTTGACCTAACCAGGCCTAACCATGACAAGCATTTCATCGAACAAATGGTGAACATGAAATCTACAAGTCATGAATGCGTATCTGAACATAGAGATATAAAACTTATCTAAGATTCACTAAGAAGGTCTAATTCCCTCTCTTAATAGCTACAATAAATCTATTGGATCATTCATTCAATAACCATTCATTTACCAATCAAATCACGATAAGAGTCATAACTAGAATATGTCATAAAACCATGCTTATAACCTGCATATAACGAGTCTCCAAGGCGCAGCTGTCAACTATTCCGAAGACCCGCTGGAGGGGGTTTCCATCTGTCATTCCTCTTACTCCACATCGGCTGGCCTGTACAGCTCCAGTTTCTCTTTAGTTGAACCCTCCCGGTCTCTTCCTGTGGTCCTGTCGGACGACCCTCCATCCTGGCCAGCGTTATCTACTCCTCTGGCCTCCCCGTCATCCCTCAGTTTCGCCTCTGCTTGCCTAAACCCTAACCCTGGTTTAGATCCTATTACCTCTGGCTCTCTTTCCCGGATTCTTCCACCAGTGATCGGGGGTACAAATGTTTTAAACCTGCAGACCTCCTTTGCTCCCCCTTTTGGTTGTTTTTCCTTCGTCCCTCCCCTGGCTGGTAACCCTCCTTATTCGGTTGATGGTCCCCCCTCCTCCTTGTCTAATCCTTGCCCTCCTCTTGGGTCATCAAACCCTTCCCCAAGCTGGGTACCGCATCCGCCACCCCCTCAAGGGACCAAGAAGAAATACAAGTGCTTCAAATCAAAGGCAGACGAAATTTTCCTGAGACTTGAAGAAGACATTCAGTGGGGTGATACTATGGAATTTGCTGACAGAGTCTTAGTCGGCCGTATCAGGGGTCGGAACTACTCAGCCACCCATATGAAGGCCTGGGCAGTAGAGGTTTGGGGCCACCATCTGGTTGACATTCCATTTGTGCAGACGTTTGTGAAGGGATGGTTCACATTGAGATTCGCTCGTGCCGACCACACTAATTGGGTTTTATCTTCATACTGGCATTTTGAACATGCTCTGGTGCTTCTAAAACGTTGGATGCCACTCTTTGATCCTGAGACGCGATAGATTGGTATGGGGCGAGTGTGGATTCGGCTTCCGGGACTCCCATTACAATACTAGTCAGAAGACATCTTCAGAAGGATAGGCAATGCTTTAGGCACTTACATGGAGTATGACAAGTCCTACCTTCTCATGGGTATGATGGCTTATGCCCACATCCTAGTCAATCTTGACACCAGAGGAGGGCTTCAGGAATACATTACTATTCAATGGAGGGCCACATCCCACAAGCAGATTATCAACTACGAGGGCTTCTCGTATCATTACCGTAGATGCCACAAAGTTGGGCACATGTACAAGGATTGCCCTCTCCTACAAAAGAATAGGAGCAGTGAGAAGCTTATAGAGAATGAGCAGATGGGAGGCAGCCCCACTCAGTGAAAGGAAGACTCTGCACCTGAGATTGCAGAGGTCCCTTGGGGATCCCCTGACAAAGCAGCATCGGACAAGAGACCATCAAACTCCATCCCTTCCTCACCACCTCGCACAACACCCTCCGACACAGCAAAGGAGATCTCCTCGACTGCGGGTATGTTATTCCCTGCCTCTCCTTATTTATCTGGATTATCTAATGTTATTACATCTCTTTCATTCATGGGTACTTCCCCCCCTCCTATCCTCTCTCGGACTCTTCGACTCTCCCGAGATCCCTGGGTTTTATGGCCTCCCCCTTCCCTCCTTTGCTCCCTCCCACTACCCTCCCACCGTCCATCCCCTTGCATCCTCTCCCTGATTTCATCCACCATCTCCACTATCCCCCACCACTCTCCCCCTATCACCCCCCGATACCCTCTCTGTTCCAGAACAAAAGACGAGGGTTCAAATGTGATTGGCTTGAATCCTATCTGTCTCCCGGACACCCTAAAATCAACTAGGAGTCGCCCCTCTCAGCTCTCCAAAGCCAGACACATTGCGGATGAAGAAGTTGCCCTTGGGTGACAACAAACCATCGACAAGGCCCTTAGAGCAAGAGATGGCCCTCAGTCTCACCCTCCATGAAATTCTTATCCTTCAACTGCCAAGGGGTCGCTAGCCCCACAAAAAAACTAGCCCTCAGAAGACTGCTCACTTCGTCTGAATTAGATGTCATTTTCTTACAAGAAACCCTTTGCTCAGCGGCATCCCTCATACCTACCCTAAACTCATGGAAGTCGAATTGGACCTTCCTCGCATTGGACGCATCCGGAAGATCGGGAGGTATTGCGATTGGATTTTATAACAAGTCTATGGAGCTTAGGAACGCATGGGGAGGCAGAGGTTTCTTGGGTATAGACATATTCGCCCACTCTATCGGATCTGATATCCGTATCATTAATGTATATGGACCTTGTTTGGATAGAGAAACATTCTGAATGACCTTTCTCGACTCTGAACTTTTACAAGCAGATAATATCATCCTGGGTGGAGATTTGAACTTTTCGTTGGGATATTGCGAATCCTGGGGTCACTCGGCCCAGGTGGACAGCCTTTCCGACACGATATCCACCTTACTTGAAGAGCATCAATGGGTAGACATTCCTCCTGTCAGAATCCAGTACACCTGGACTAATAACAGAAGCAGCAATCACAGTCTTGCTAGAAGGCTAGACAGATTTCTCATCAAAGAAGCCTTCTTAACCCTTCATCCTCATATTAGGTAATGGGTTGGTTCTGGAGGTATATCTGATCATCGGCATATATTTTTGGAACTTATAGATAACAATCAGAGGATTAAAAGCCCCTTCAAATTCAATTCCTCCTGGCTCAAGGATCCCTCATACCTACAATTGGTGATGGAATATTGGAGATCCAATCCTATTTCAGATCAGGAGGATCATACTGTTGGCTTCATCAGGAAGTTGACGGACATCAAGAGGATCTCTAGAGACTGGGCACACCAAAAGCGGATAAGAGATGATAACACGTTGAAGGAAGAAGAACGGGCCATAGCTATATTTGAAGGCGCATCAAATGGTACCTTTCTATCACAGGCATACAAGGAAGCATACACTTCCCTTGTCTCAAAACGTACCCATATCCTGAAGGAAAGAGAGGAGAGTTGGCGTCTAAAAAGCAAGGAAATATGGCTTGCTGAAGGCGACAACAATACCAAGTTTTATCATAAATTTGCAAATGGGAGGAAAGCCATCAATAATATCTGGGAGCTACAAAATGAACAAGGTCAAGTGGTATCAGCGCAGCAGGGCCTGGCTAGATTAGCCAATGAGCACTTCAAATCCATCTACAAGGCGCCTAGAGAAGTTAACATATTGGAAATAATGTGGGTGGTTGAACTTTTCCCTAGGTTTGTTCAACGGGAGGACTCGGAAAATTTGATGATGGAAGTGACGAAGGAGGAGCTTGAAGCCACCATCAAATGGTTCAAGAAAGATAAGAGTCCTGGACCTGATGGGTGGACTATCGAATTCTACATTGCTTTTTTTATATCCTGGGGGATAATTTACTTAGGATTGTGGATGACTACAGAAGAAGTGGCAACATTCCCTCAGCTATAAAATCTACCTTTATTGCCCTCATACCGAAGTCTGATTCCCCTACCTCCTTCAATGATTTCAAACCCATCTCACTTTGTAACTGCCTCTATAAAATTATAGCTAAGATAATTGCAAATCGATTGAAGCCAATTCTGTCTAAGCATATATCTCCTGAGAAATTTGCGTTTCTATAGCATCGACAGATACATAAGGCGATTGCCACGGCTTAGAAACTCCTTCACACTTTACAAACGAAGAAACAGAAGGGCATGATCTTGAAGGTGGATCTCTCGAAGGATTTCGATAGAGAAAATTGGCTATATATTAGATTATTATTGACTCATCTCGGTTTCCCATTTGCATACATCAAATGGATCATGAGCTGTATAAAGGAGGTAACTTACAGTGTCTTACTAAATGGGGTAGCTACTCCTTTTTTCTTATCCGAGAGAGGGCTCAGGCAGGGATGCCCTCTCTCCCCTCTTTTATTTTTACTGATTGTGGAAGGATTAAGAAGATCCATCATCGCTGCCCACGACAGAAATCATTTGGCTGGAATCAAGATCTCGGACAACCTTTACGTAGCTCATCTTTTGTTTGTTGATGATGTCCTGATCTTCTTAAATGGTAGCTTAGGAGATTCCACTGTTCTACAAAATATCTTCAAACTCTTTCAATAGGCTACAAGGATGATAGTTAATGAATGTAAATCTACTATTACCATATTTGGATGCTCCCAGCATGATACCATTTATTCTACCCAGCGCTTTCCCTTCTATGCCCTCAATTTGGAAGACGGGCTCAAATACCCGGGCTTCTGGCTAAAGCCCATTGGATATAGGATTGCAGACTGGTTGTGGCTTATTGCGAAAGTGGAAAAACGTTTACAGATATGGTACCATAAATATCTCTCCCGGGCTGGTAGACTAATACTCATAAAGGAAATTATTGAAGCCACACATGTGTTCTGGATGACCCTAGCATGGATACCAAAAGGCATCCTGAGCAGACTTCAAAGGATATGCTGTAGATTTTTATGGAAGGGTAACCAACCAGGGAATATCTTTGCATGGGTCAAATGGGACAGGATTGCATTACCTAAACGATGGGGAGGATGGGGCATAAAAAGGCTTGATCTGTTCTCAAAAGCACTGGCTGCAAAATTAGGCTGGCAACTCATCACCTCCAACAGTCTCTGGTCTCGGGTTGCTCAAGAAAAATATATATGGCCCATGAACTTGATGGATTGGTTCAGATAGACACATCATTCGAACAGCAACATCTCCAAAATTTGCAAGGCGATGATGAATGCATTACCCCTATTGCGACAAGGTATCACTTGGAGAATTAATGAAGGGAATGCAATTCTTATAGGCATCGATCCATGGGTGGGATGTGGTAATGCTCACAAATTTTCAACTGATCTGGTAAGGTACTTGAACAATAGAGGCATCATTTACGCCAAGCATATCGGAGATTGGATCAATTCCACATTTCTTGAATAGGCATGGAAATTGGCTCTCGACTTGGATATCCCCGCGCACTGGCGACTTGAATGGCAACATTACATTGAAGCCCTCGCTCAGGCACATATACACCTAACAGAGGAATCGGATGAGGTTATCTGGGCATTTGCAAAGAACGAATTGTACTCCCCCAAAGAAGGATACATCAAGCTCATGGATCCACATAAACCTCAGTCCATTGACCCGAACTAGAGATCTTTTTGGAAGCTCAAGGTTGCCCCTCGCTCCCACCTTTTACTGTGGAGAATTCTGTTTGACAAGATCCTTATTGGTGCCAATATGATGAAAAGATCCTTTCATGGACCTTTTTGGTGTCATCTTTGTCGACTCGATGAAGAAAACACAGAACACCTCTTCCTTAGCTGCCCTTCCTCCAGAGAATTTTGGAACTGTATCTCTGCTCACTATACTTCCCTCAATCCCTAGCAAGGCAACAACATTCAAGAAGCTTGGAAAGATTGGTGCCATGACCACAGGGGAAAAGCTAGGAACCTGCCTCTTCTAGCCTACTGGGCTATTTGGATCGCTAGAAACCACTCCATTTTCAAACTCAAAGACCCCCACTGACCTAATATACTACTTCATACCATCGTTGATTATGACCTTCTTCCTGAGGATGACAACTCTGCCCCTCCATGCACCATCATTCCTGAAATCATAGAATTTACTAAACCTTGGGCATATTTTGATGGTTCTGCTCAGGAGGTAGGATGTGGAGGAGGAGCCATACTTCACCTGAATGCCTCTCACAAGTTCAAAATCCATATCAACCTGGGCAGGGGTACCAACAATTTTGCTAAGCTTTGTACAGCAAAACACCTCATATATTTCGTCTTAGTACATCATTGCAGACATCTTCAGGTATTTGGTGATTCAAAAATTGTGTGTGACTGGCTCAACAATACATCGCATTGTAATGCATATACATTGAGGCACATACTTGGATAAGCTCAAAGATTGATATCCTCCTTTGACTCATTTGTCTGTCAACATATTTACAGGGAACAGAATACGGAGGCTGATCAACTTTCATAAGAGGCAGCGCATTTACAGGATGATGGTTGGCTGATCCAAGAGGAAATTGATGGTACCAACCATCAATACTACCACAGACCTTTTGTTTATCTTGGACAGATTGGGCTATAGGCCCAAAACTTACTGATATCATTGTAGATATTATGTTTTTATTTCCTATATCTATTTCTGCGGTTGTAAATATTACAGTTTTGGACTTGGCATATAGTACATCTCTCTCTACGTAGAGACGATACAATTTTGGTTTTATTTCGTCCTCCATGTTGAGGGAAGTTTTGATACAACTTGGTTGATGCCTAGCTCCCTACGAGGAGTAATAGTGATTAGTAGTTAAGTTATTTCTGGATAGTTTCTTGTAACTTGACAGGCAATCTTGCCTCCTTATGAATATGCCTTGGCATCTACAAAATGTAATTTCTTATATATTAATAGAAATTACGACTTTTTCCATGGGGAAAAAAAACCTACATATAACGAGATAAATAATAGTGATATAAAAACCATCAAAGCCACGTAATAACAAGTACATTTACTCATAGAATACAAGAGGAAGTTAACTCTTATTAACATATGAAAAATCCAACCAAGTTAGGGACTTCCACATACCATCCGACCATAGATTGGGCTAAACCAAATCTCTCTTTCAGCCAATCACCCCCGTTCCATATTTCAAGCATGAATTTTGGATCTCATGGGATAAGATAATACATAAAAAAGAAAAGGAATCCAAAGGTTAAACCACCTCCGCCCTCACATTACCATGATCTCACCTAAACCAGTCCTGACATCACAAAACCAAACAAAGCTTGGATGCCTCAGAATTCCTTCACCATCCCTTGAGGAATTTTCTTGTCTCCACCCACTTGTTGAGGCCTTCTCAAAGAATACCATATCCACCCCCAACCCTTGGTATTTTCCTAAGACCATCTCACCCAGATCCAAAACCTTCTAGAAATTCAAAGCTTAACCAAGAATGAATCCCATCACACCATAGCTATCCAGAAATGGAAAGGCAAGGTTAAAACAACTATCAAACCAAGAAAAACCCATGCCAATGACAACAAATGAACCAAATACACACATGCATGTGACATTCATGCCAAAACCATCTAGGAGATCAAACATGCAACTAGTTACCTACAAGTATTCCTACTGATGTCACTTGATCCAACTCTTCCTTGCTTGAACCTTACTTTCCTTTGTTTTCTTTGTCCTTTACTTTCTTTCTTCCCTTTGCTTTCCTGCTTGATTCCTCCTCTTGGTTATGTTCTCTCTCTGAAACCCATTCCCAAATTAAATTGACAAAAGGCCCCAAATTGATGCTCTAATGCCTTTTTATCATTGATGCCTCTAATTTCTTCATTTTGCCTCTATTTTCCTTCAATTTCCTCCTCACATGAAACATGTGACCTTTCATCTCCCTTTTATCCTATTTTCCTTTATTTTCATAAATAAATGCCAATAATTTCCACTTTGCCTTTCCAACGCCTTTACCAATCCCTTTGTCGATTTCCTTAGCCATAATATACAACATGTGATTCCCACTAGCATGTTTTTTTCCCAGAATTCAACTTGGAATATGAGTCCCATGACCTTGGTATTATTTTTCCTTATTAAGTTTATTACATGAACTTTCAACCTGGAGTTGTTATATTTGAATTCTATTCTGCGGTGTTGAAACTTTGTGAAGATAATCGTTGATTCTCTGTCATAATATGCTCCACCTATTACTTCACTACAACAAATTCTTTCCTCAATCTATCATTCTCACTTAATATATATTCAGATTTGTATTGCATTGTTGTATAAAAAGAAACATTTGCGCCCATGGTTTCCCTAGGATTTCTTTTGGTGTCGGCATTTATCACCTTCTCTGTAGAAATCGAGACTATATTATGAGGATCCTTCTAGAGGTATCGTTGCCTCTACTGAACAATTCTCATCTTAAGATGATCCAATGTTACATTTCATACATCCATGACTTTGTATGTTAGTGGAGGTGTGATCCTTATCTCTCCAAATGGAAATTGACCACCTGTGAGAGGAGGGTCTTTTGGAGAACCTGGTTCATCATCCATGGGTTGGATGGTATCTTCTTCCTCCAACTCTTCCTCTTTTATCTATTGAGTCAATTGTTCTTCATCCATTATCTATGTTGCTTATTCCTCATGGGACTACCTCTGTTGTTATTCTTCTATTATTCCCTTTCCTTATTATTATTCTTATTGCTTCTAAAGTAACTCATCTTGCTTCATCTTCTCCTCTTCTTCTTTTTCTTCTCTCCTATCAAAACATACATGATCTTCTTCTTAGGACCTACTTTCCTTTCTTTAGGGGTTATCTATTCTTCCTCCTATACCTACATGCCTTGAGTTAGTGGATCTTGGGGTGAACAAGTCTCCATCCCTGGGTGTATCTTTCTAACTACATTATACCAGTTTTTCACCTTCTCATCTTATTTTATGGACATTCATGAATACCTTGTGTTGAACCTAATCCTTTCACAATGTTGTGTGCATGCCCTCCTAGGATCATATCAACATAATTCCTTAACTATGAAGTGCAGGCAGTCCAGGTCTTGTATTTTTGTCACTGCCACCTTGTGGCTCTTCAACTCATATAATCTGATCCTCAAACGAACCATGGGCCAAGGGGCTTTCTTCCTCCTATGAAGAATTCCTGAATATCCATTTTCCAACTGATTTTCTACTTCCTGCATGACCACCTTATTGGTCACATATCGCAACATAAGATGACGGGATATCTGACAACCAAAACATCTAATATGTGTATCCTAAGGAGCTGAAAACCAATCCATGATATCTCGTAGTGACTCCTTCACCTAATCAGTCATGCAAGGATGATCGATCTCGAATATCATATGAAAAATAACTACAAATAAGTGCTCAACCAATTTTTCATGTGCACCTCTGAAGCTTGATTATGACAACACTCTATAGTAAAGTAAATTAGGAACTTGTCCTGAGGGGTCTTGTTCCAATAAATTCCTAAGAATGCATATTTTCCACATATTCCATCTGGCAGAAATGTAGACATAGAGAATTTCAGGGCCTTATTTTCCCTCAAAGATGATTTTTCTTTCCCCACATGACACTACAACTCAAATGACAATAGATTTTCTTAATTGAAATCTTTAGCATGGGTTATGAGAATATTGAGCATATATATCCAATTTTCCTCAAACACCTCAATGTTCTTGTGCCCATCCAATAGACAACACATGGCAATCAGATACTAATATACATCTCTAAGAATCTTGGTTAGATAAACTGCAGATGGGCAGTGACAAAACATAGCAGGATCTCGACACCAATATTTTATAATTTCACTTATGTCGAGGTCAACCTATATGATGTAGAAGTCATCATTTGCATATTTTGTGGGCCTAAGAATATTGTAGTACATATGCATGTATTCTCCATAATAAGTGGTGATCTAACCACTATTCTCACTATGAAGCACAAGATGGGAGTCATCAATGTGTGTGATAATCCACTCAATCACCTCTGCACATGGGATGACTGGGAATCTGCATGTAATCTTATGCATCCTAGACTGCTTGATAAGGATGTAAACTTGTAAGTCTTCCAAGATCTCCAGAAAAATTTTATGCATGAGTGTGTATTTTATAATACTCCATATGACCTCTGTAGACATATCAATGAAGCACTGAGTGTTAACATATACAGGAATGGTTGGCTTGGTCACTTCAACATACTCTTAAGTTCTTTCTTCTAAGACTTCTTCAAAGGCTACTTTACGAGAAGGTATGGCTCCAACAGATGATGAAAGGGTGAAAATACTTGTAGCATGAACAACTATTTGTGGCAGCACACTCATAATGAAAAATTAGCTTTATGAAACTAAATATGCAGTAGTATCTCTGCAAATCATATTTAGATAGCCATTAAATGTAACTAATCATAAAAATATATCAATCATAGTAAATTATCATTTGCATGCATAAGAAAATAGTCATGAAAACAAGGAGGGTGCACTTTCAAAGCACGAAGAGGGATCAAGGGTCATTCAAGGCTTTGAAATGTGCTCATGCATTCAAACAAGAGAAGAAAACCAACAAGGGAAAACTGGTGCACTCCAAATGGATGAAGGATTTGGTTTTCAGGCCTTCATAGTGCACTCATGCACTCATGGAGACAGAGCGGGCACACCCACACACTCTGAAGGGATAAAGGAACAAGTATTTAAGCCTTCAGGCCTTCAGGATGTTCTCATTGACTCAAATGCAAGGAGGGTGCACTAGTGCATGCCGAATGGATGAACGAAAATTATTTGAGTCTTCGAGGTGTGTTAATAAGCTCAAGAGAGGGCTTAGTTATTCATGAATAAGGAGTGTACTCAAGAGGGAAAATTGACTATTTTGAGCGCAGTTTTCAAGGTTGATCGGGCTTCGTGTTCCAGAAGTGTGCTCTGCCCAAGAATAGCTCAAGAACAAGTTTTACAACAAGATTTCATGATATGGATGAAAAGGAGAAGGATCTACAAGCTTATATGGATCCAGTCGCAATCATGGTGGAATGTGAAAGGTTGAGGAATGTGCAAAGTTTTATAATGCATTAGCAAATTAACACTTTCATAATCAAGATTGAACATAAATGCTAGTAAAAGGACTAAAAAACACTGAAACTCCAGCAAGAAAAGCAAGATCAATAGTAAAATCATGAAAGCAAATGAACAAATTCGACATGAAAAAATTTCTTGTAATGCAGTTTGATGGAAATTTTATTGATCCACAGTTGTGCACCCAACCTAGATGAGAATGGTTATGTCAATGAATGATTAATTGGGTTAATTTAGAAGAGTTTACATGCAAAATTGTTTCATGCATGATCTCCACTTGCCAACAAGTGATAGGATTATTTAAGGGAAGTTAAGTGGTCTCTTATTTTCTAGGAGTGTGCCCACATGCAACAAATAGGCTCATTCATGCATCCAGGAAAATCGCATGTCTTCAGCACGAAGGAGAGCACTCAAGGAGGGCACACTTTCTCAGCATGGAGAGCACACTTCTTCAGCCTGAAGGAATATGATCATCTCATGCACATGTCTTCATCATCTTCAAGTGTTATTTTTCCTTAAAGAGTGTTTGTCTTGCTTTTGTTTGCTTCTTATGTGCTTTTGAGTGCTTTTCGAGTGAGTGCATGGAAAAAAAGGCTAGTTTCTAAGTCGGGATAAATCATGGGTTCACCTAACCATGGGATAAATAACCTAAGCGCTTCTAAGGGGTAGGTGATGACACTTAGGAAACATTTACTTAGGAGGATGTGACACTAGGAGAAAACACACAAATAACAAATAAAATAACATGACGACACTAGGAGGCTTGAAATCACGGTTCATGTAGACTCCAAAATTGACTTAGAAAAACATTTTAGAGGGTCATTTTCGTAGCGACAATACATAGCAACCCACTGGGAGAACCCAAACTTCTCTGAAATGGTTTCATTTAGGCAATAAGTCGAATTTATCTAGGAAGAATTGATTCAATTAGTGAGTTACCTTAGATCCCCACTCTTACCTGAATAAAGATATAGTCTTCCCAGTTCCAATACTCTGTGCAACACAACATAAAGAAAGCCATATCATTATCTTGTTGATGTAAATAAGTTTTATATAGTACATTTAAAACAATCAGATTATGAGTTTTACATCTCAAGCATTGCGTCACTACTAGTAGGCCTAGATAGTTCTCATGGAGTCACTTCAGGAACACAAGTGTTGCTTTGTCGCCAATGATCTTGGACAGTACACTAGTGAAGTCACTTGCTTCACTTCTTTGTGAAATATGCCTTTCTCTTCTTTCACCCTTTATTTTTTCCTTCTTTTTCTTTATATGATTATGCATAAGCACTTATTATTTTTCAGTAGGTGGAAGAGGGATCATGAATTATTGAGAGAAGAAGAGGTTGTTACTTCAGAGACGTTTTTTTACAACTCTGATTCTTTAATCGCTAAAAAATTTCCCCTTACCTTACTCTACTCAGATAGATAAGAAAGAACACACTATTCATAAATAGGACCAAGTGCAGGAGTGAGAATCCTAAATGGATACAGGAGTTTGCTTACAACTTCCTAGTTGAAGGATTGCATTTTCCATCAAAAAATCATTAACTTGAAAAGGTGTAAAATGAATGAAGGAAGAGGGTAATAGGTAAGCCAATGATTGTGTGTTACTACAATTTCCTTTCACTAAAGTTTAAAAACGTCATCTTGAAGCTCAAAACCAAATTTATTCATGAACTAATAAAACTAAAAAACAAAAGGGAAGATAACAATAGAAAAAAAGAATGCAATGCATCTAACTAAATGCAACCTATCCTATCCTAAGCTAGATAGTAAAAGGTTAATTCATGTGAATTGGAACTTCTGATGTAGCCATAGAAGTTTCTCCTAACATTTGGGGTGATGGATATGTTAGTGTAGAACCAAAATGAAATATAGTGCAGAGGAAAGGATTAGCCAAGCAAACATATGCATTGACACACATAAACAAGAAGTGCAATCACAATATTGTATCACACTCAACTACTCTACCAAATTAAAGACTCCACAACGGCAATAATTACCAAGTCTATGGCCATACAAGATTCGATGAAGCACGTGAAAGTATAGACCATGAGACATGGGTCCAAACTGACAAGACTAATGAAGATGATTTGGAGGATTTGAGGCATTTATCTTAAGGAATATGAAGGGGAGTGAAATATAAAGCATGTTCCTATGAAATATGATCTACATCTAAAGCCTTTGAAGTTGTAGAAGCATAATATTGGAAATAAAGAAAAACCTGAGCTAGCTTGTATTGGGGAATATTGGGATGAGAAAACTATAGAAGATATTTTTGACTTGTTAAAAAAATATGAATATTTATTTCTTGTATCATTTTCATAGCTAAAGGGAATCAAAGGAGACTAAGGTGAAATGAATATTGTCTTGAATCTTGATGCAAGTTCAGTCAAACATCAGCCCTATCGATTAAATCCAAGGACAAAATAGAAGGTAAAGAAGGAAATTAATAAGATGCTAGTTGTGGGTCTCATATTTCTGGTTGATGAAGCATTTGGGATTATCCTTGGTTTCATTCAAGATAAGAAGGATTTAGATGACATTAGAGTTTTTGTAGACTATATAAGTCTTAATATTTCTTGCATCCATGACCCATTTCCTACTCCCTTCAGTGATGAAGTGTTGGACAATGTTGCAGGTAATGAAATGTATTCTTTTACAAATGGATTTTCAAGGTATCAATAGGTTTGCATTGTGTAGGAGGATAAAAGGAAAACTACTTTTACAATAGAATTGAGTTCATATCCTTACAATGTCATGCTATTTGGCCTCAAAAATGCTCTGAATATGTTTTCTAGAAATTTTATTATTGCTTTTAAAGATTATATTCATAAATTTCTTGAAGTATATATGGATGGTTGGACAATGTATAGTCTTTAGAAGAAGCATTCTAGATTATTACAAGTAATATTTGATCATTTGTCGATGGTTGAAGATTTCATTGAATCTAAAGAAATGCATTTTTTTGTACCCTTTGGTACCTTTCTTAGAAATATTGTTTGTAAGGATGGTGTGTGTGTAGATATAGCCAAAGTTTCAGTGATTTTGAATATGTTGCTACCTACAAGCATTAAAAAATTATGGTCTACTTTCGGACACACAAGATATTATCACAAGTTCATCTACAACTATGTTGTGATCAATGTTCCACTAAAGAAGCTATTAAAGAAAGCTTAATGTTTCATATGGACTTATGAATGTGATACTGCATTTGATACATTAAAAGAAAATATTTTTAGTGCTCCAATTCTATTTTATCCAAATTGGAACAAGGAGTTTCATGTCCATATCAGGCATTTCCTTGGGTGCTATTTTGGCACAACCAAGAGAAGGTAACCTTGATCATCCTATTTACTTTACTAGTATAAAATTCCCTAATTCTAAGAGGAATTATACAACCACTGAAGGGGAAGCTCTCACCATGGTGTACTCTCTCCAAAAGTTCATATATTATCTTCTTAGTGGTCCTTTTAAATTCTTTATCAATCATTTGTATCTAAATTATTTAGTTAATAAGAAAATTATGCAGTAGGTTTATGTGGGCCGGATCAAAGGAGGACTCAGTGTTGACATGGGTGGCCTGGGAGAAAGTAGATAGACCAAATGAATGGGGGTATGGGGCTTAAAATATCTTATAGCCTTTGCATCCTCGCTTGCAGCAAAACTGGGATGGAGATTTATATCAATGGAGAACCTGTGGACGATTGTTATCAAAAGAAACTACATAGATTTGATTCACATGGATGAATGGCTAAGGAACCCTAATAAGAGGTATCCAAAAGCCTTGGTTGTTTGGAAGGAAACTCTAGAATCGTTTAGGATCATTGAACAACGGTTAGCCTAGCACGTTCGAATTTGAGAGAAGATCAGAATAGGTATGGACCCTTGCGTAGGATGCAATGAGGGCTATGCCTTATCTAGAAAGGTCAAAATTCCTTTACACACACAAGGATTTGTTTTCTTAAACTAGATAGAGAAGGAAGGTCAATCAATGTTATGGAAGAAAGCATGGAAAACAACAGAGGATATGCAAATGGAGCCTCAATGGACAGAGGAATGGCATAACTTCATTATAGAACTTCAAAGAACTAATGTCCGACTAAGGGATCACCCATACATGTTGAGATGGGTTCCTACCCTGACCAGAAAATACTCCCCAAATTTTGGCCTTAGACACCTAATGAAAAGAAGGAAGTGGGGTGTCCCGGAGTGGTGGTTTAAACCCCTCTAGAAATTAAAAGGTCCTGCAAAACAAAGACTATTTTTTAGGATCATAAGGAATAAAGTCCCAACATGGGATGATCTCTAGAAAAGAAAGAAGATGGGTCCAAGGTGGTGCACCCTTTGCAAAAGAAATGAGGAATAAGTACAACACATATTCTTCAAGTGTCCATTTAGTAAAAGTAAATGGGAAGAAACATTGAGGCTATTGGGAAAGAATCAGGTCTAGGTTGGAGAAAACATTGGTGAAGCCTGGAAAAGATGGTGGGATGAGACCTAGGACGAAAATATGAAAAATATTCCTTTAATAATCTCTTGGGGTATCTAGTTGGCTCGGAATAGGAGAAGGATTTGGCTCCAGCTCACGTACCCGTTGTTGTAGAATATGCCTCAATTTATGGCCTTATACCCTTACCAAATATTTTTAAGAGTATTAGGAAAGTAAGAGAAGAATAGATCGGGGGAGACATACTGTGGGCTTATTGAACAATGCATCTAATCTACAGAACATCTATGGGGTAGGTTTTTTCATTCACATCAATAATCAAAAAATTTAAAAAGCATCGATGGGCCTTAGTTTAGGATCAATTAATTACTTTGAATTTCAATCCTTAAAACTATTACTTTGCTAGATTATTCATATGGGGATGGGATCTTTCCATATTTTTGGAGACTCACATAATGTTGTAAAATGGTTTAATGAAGAGCACAGATGTCAAAACAACATGTTGATTCCATTATTAAAATAAGTTTTACTTTTAAAACATCATTTTGACTTTATCAATGTCTATCATATTTACATAGAACTGAACTCAGATCTAGAAATTATATCTAAGGAGGGTATACAACAATCTAGGGTATCTGGTGCATAACAGAAACTAACAAGGACATGATCCATGTGTTATATTATGCCATGTATACATAGGGGTTAAAACTTGGTACTGCTTAAAAACTTTGTTTGTGTAATTTTGTATAAACTGCTTGTTCATGTTTGGGTTGTTTTCCTCAAAAAAGAGGAGGCTTAGGAACAGTCATCAGCTTTTTTTTGCTTTATTGGGTTTGGATAGTATACAGTTTTTACTTTCAGCCCAGAAGAACTACTCTATGTTTACATGTTGGACATACAGTACATTGAATGCTTAAATGCATCTGCAAATGTAACTTTTTATTTCCCTAATAGAAAGTTCGATTCTTTCCTTGGAAAAAAACATATAGGGTCAAAGGATTTTTTCTTAAATATACAAAAATACAAATATTTGATGGATTAAAATTATGGATGAAGGATTTGAATTATGTTAAATTGAAATATGAAAAAAATAAAAAGTTTTCCTTTAGTTTTCATAATCCTCATCTAAGATTTATAAGAGTTGCGTCATGTCACCATATTGGGAGTAGAAATTAACAAAAAGAGTATATATAGAAAATAGGGGCATTTTAGTTAGAAAGGTGCAGCGAAAACCGCTTGAGCTTAAATCGATTGTGTGTCTAAAAAATTGGATGGAACAAAAATGAAGTTCATAGATGTTATGTGACTAATGTCATTTTATGTATTATAGGATCTAGAGGAGGCCATGGGCAAAGTACGTTGACAATGTAGACCTACTAAAGCAATGAGAGGAAAGTGGGTGGATATAGAATTGGATACAGAATTTGTAGATAGAATAAAGGTAAGAAGACAAAGCAACCTCAACCAAAGGAGGATGGTGTTTATGAATTCACAAATGCTATAACATAGACTTAATAAAGTTGTTTTTTTCAAATCCAAAACATGATATTGATATGTCAAATATATGAGTAAAGTGAGGCTTTGAGCTGGATAGAATATTCATTAAAATGATATAATTGGATTACTAAATATCATTAACTATGTTATGTATTATAAGGGAAAGATAAGGCCGTGGAAACATATCGTGTCATATTAAATAAGGACACAACAGATGTTGCAAGACATCAGGAAATTATCAAATCTTGAATTAACTTAGGAAGCGTTTTGTGATACACCCATCATTTTTCACGACATTATTAGAATTTATAGTGTCTTATCTAACTTTGAAATAAATTAATGCATGTTGTTGATATTTCGTATGGAGATTCAACAAGTGCACAGCCTAAGCGTTCAACTAGCAAAAGAAAAAAAAAACATATGTATGTGGGCGTGGAACTAAAACTATTAAATCACGAAGAACACAATGGGTGGAAGAGGATATGACAATGGATGCTTCAAACACAATAAATAATTATACTGAAGAATAGGTTGGTCAAGACTAGTACATGGGATGGGATTTGTTAAGTCATATTTGATTATATTTCTTTGAAATTGTACATTTATAATTTATCCAATTCTTTCCAAACATTTGTTAATTTTTCATAGGGTTATATTGTTCTTTGCATTGATAATTGCATTTCTTCATGAACACATTAAGTTCACCACATAACATCATAACATTGTTCATATATACCTCATTATTAAGCATATGCAACAACGTAGAAAGAACAATATCAACATCATCAATGCAACGGAACTTAAAGGAACAATAGAAGAAAAGTGTGTGCACATGGAGACACCAAGATTGGTCGGAGACCAGGGAAAAACCCACTATGGGGAAAACCCTTACAAATTCTTCTTCTCATAGATTGTCATCAAATGATTCAGAAAAAGGGAGTACAATGATCCATATCTTCATCTATGAAACTAACCATCAAAAATAACTACAACAACCATGGAATAAACCCAACAAAGCTTATACTCAAAATACTGATTTTGAATTTTCTAACTATCACTGGCTCGAGTCAACTACCGAATCCTACGATCACTGAGAAAAATGTATGGACAACTGATATTTCATGTTTTAGTCCTCGGTTGTGTGGAGGAGGAGTCATCTGAGTGACTGTAGCTGCATGGTCATGCTCTAAAGCACTACAAGCGAGAAATTGTGGTCGAATATACCCAGATCTATTTTTGAGCTCTAGTTGTACCCTCCATGATATTATGTGAGCAACTATAGCAGCCAAGTCACACCCTTAAGCCTAGCAAGCGAGAGACCAGGTTTGGATCTGGTCTATGGAAAGCGAGTGACTAGGGTCAAATCTGATCTGTGGCAAGCAAGCAACTGTGTGTGTGAAAACTATAACTCACGGTAGCATGCATAGTAAGTTGTCTATGTGACTAGAAGGCACAAGTCACATGCATGAGCTTATGTGAGAGTGACTGTGGTCGAGATCCTTCTGTGTTGTGTCTATGACTGTGGCCCAAAACCCCAGATCTAAACTGCGAGCTTCGAACCCTACAATTTCAACTCAAAGAGAACCTATTCCTCAGTGAACAAGCCTCAGACCTATGCAAGCCAAAAACCAAGATAGAAGAGTGTCTCATGATTGTGTCCAAATGAGGTAGAGGTCACTTGTATTTATATCCTTCCAAGAGGGTCCACTTTTATTTAGGGTTGACCTTATCAAATATGCACATGTGGGATTTTATTTATAAATTCACTTTCCCTTATCTGATTTGAGTGATCTTTAGGTCGATTTTGGTCCCCTTGAAAAGACAAATTCAATGCAATTAGTATCTTCATAAAGTGAGTTGTCCAAAGTGGAATTTGACCACAGTTACACATTTTGGACACTCCCTCTCAACTAGGGAGAATTCCACCTATCAATATTTGTCCATCAATCAATATCTCATCCTGACACCATATAATATCTATTTTCAAGTAACACCATGTATCATCACTGATCATCTTAACTCATCTCTTGCTTATTCCTACTTAACTCTTGATTGTCCCTGCTCATATGTTGAAAACTCTCAAATCTAAAAGAAGAATAATTTGTCATTAGAGGGGAGCATAAGCTACCACCCTTTATTCATAAGGCTACTACCCAGAATCTCTGTCAGTGGCCTACTACCCGAAAACATCAGTGGGGAGTCAGATACACGACCTACATCATCATCGGAGAAAATACCATCAGGGATCGCATCTCAACCTGGAACGACATCGGGGAGTGCATCTACACCTGGAATATCATGTGATAAATGTACATATACATCCCCATATAGAGAAATAGGCTATCAAAGCACACAAGGGGAGCACATCTCAACCCTGTAATCACATCGAGGAGCTCATTCTCAATCCAAAACCGCCGAGGGTTATCTCAACCCAATCCTATTGCCTACTGACCTTCCCATCGATGACCCTAATCATTCATGTGGTATAACACCTGCATCATAATCGACTTGGGTTTTACACCCCAAGTACACTCTCAACCCATTAGCCAGACAGGGAGCGGTATTCCTAACATGACCTGCTTGTAGGAATGATGCCAACTAGGGTATACTCTACATAGACTAGATAGGAGAGCAGCAACTTTAACCTTATGAAGATAGAGGAGTAGAATCCCCAATCGTATCAGTAAAAGATAGGGGTGATACCCTATTGTCTACAGTTCCCTCAACCCCAAGAGCCCTTTATCTCAATTCCACACCCTAGGAGCTCAAACAGGGAAGGAAGGGTTGGCATAGTGTCCTCAATCATAGATTGTCTCATCATACTCATATCTAGAATTAGCTTGATCATCATGTAGCAATGACATCATATTCATCCTCCCTCTCAAGGAGGTGTCAACCACAAGCATAAGCTTGTCTCATAGAGCTACACTATCTCAATATATGAAAGTATCTCAGTCCCAACTATATAACGGAATCTCTGCCAATTAGATCCCACTTTTTGTCATCGCAATGTATCCATGTCATATCAAAAACTATTCATATGGCTCTCTAGGGAGCTTCTTCATCCTGCCTCATAGCTAGTCATGCTAGCAACATCGTACTCAACCTCATTCATGATATGGACCTTTCATCTAATATATCATGGAAAATCTCGTAATAAAATAGCATATAAATACTCTCATAAATAATAATCTCAAACATCATTAGTGCATCCATGCAACCACATATTGTAGGATGAATATCTCAAATCAAAATTGATCGTCTCATGCAAGTATCTCGAAGGGTGCTTGGTAGCAACTCAATGTGTATGAAGCAGCTCGATCGACT
>APFE030311972.1:254671-276396 GCA_000404065.3 Pinus taeda
ATATATATAGACTATTGTGGCATTTAACAGATGAATTATTGCATAACAAGAGAAATTTGTAGGCTACCTAGCACACAAAGCAGACTCGGTCTAAAGATTAACACAGACGCAAACACTTCTAAATGATTCGGTCACTTTAGGTTCTTACCAATGCCAAGCACACTGGTACGCAGGCTCCCAAATCTCCTAATGACTTGAGCTCTTCCCGTGATGCAAGCAGATTAGACTCAATGTCTACAGTTGCAGAGTAGGAGAATTTCTCGATACAAACAACTCTAAAACTTTTGATGCCTCTCCTTCTTACAATTCTAGTATTTATAATATCTTAGCAGGTTAACCTGTCGAAATTTTTACCGGAAACCTGCAACAGGAGGAATCTCCTTTTGGTATGAATATGACGCAGGAAATCATATCCAAAGGACTAACAGTAAGGAGCAAAATAAAAGATTTGGGCAAGTGGGTACTACCACCTGTTATCTCGTCCCTTAAAGGAAGTCCCATATGGGGACCGAATCTGACACTGTCTAAAAAACAAGATCATATGATCAATAGACAAGACGGCCAGAATCTAGGACATCGGCTCATAATAATTACAAAGTGGATATTTTAAAGAAAACCCACAAAAACTAAAAATGTACACCGGCTCAAAATAATTACAGTGTGGATATTTTAAAGAAAACCCACGAAAACTAAAAATGTACATGATATCAAATGAGTGATCATATACATCAATCACTATTATATTTCCATTCTTTTGCACCAGCATACTCTCTATTGCCTTCATCCATCTCTAATAATTGTTCTATGTCAGGAGCAAATATATCATTTGGCAAGGCATCATCAAGCCATGGAGGTGCTACTTCCAAAAAATAGCAATAAAATGGAAAATGGAATACATTTGTTGGTCTCGTCCTGGGATCTGTAGAAATTTCTCCATGGAAGCTGACCTTCAAACTGAATGATGGTTCATCTTGTTGCCTATCCTGTAAGACTACTTCTGTTTCAGTATGAAGAAATTCAAACTCTACAGTGTAGTCGTACCGAGAAGCAATATGGATTTCCCAAATTAAAGTGTTAATGGTTTCTCGGAAATTAAAATTACAAATATGCTAACTCCTAGGCATATACTTAAACATGAACAACATAAACCAGGGACTCCACCAGCTATTAGCACTATCTAACTGTGTCGCATATGCAATGACTCTAACATAACCATGTATCCTGGCTCTCTGATGGATAGAGAAATAATCTTGCCATGTCCAATCAGTATGTTGGACAAAACCAAAATAGACAAGAACTGGTCCTCTAGACATTGAATAATAAACACGCCAGGGCCTATCTCTATAAGGTAACTCACTATTATAGGCTATCATGCCAGACATTGAATCAAACCACATCTGTAAAATAATTTGGATGACTTCTACTGGTAATGACTTGACTCTTAAAACAAAACAATCCCAATAGAATTCATATTTACAGTGACTACAAACCAAGATTGAACAAATTTTGGACTAACAGACACTAGACTGGACTGGATTTTTACTCGAAGAACTTTCTCTTTTGTACAGAGGTTTGAACATCTTGATGTCTTTGATTTCTGGAGCTCCTTCTCTTGTCAACATGTCTGCTAAATAATTTTCTACACCTGATTTATAAACAATATCGAAATCAAAACCTTCTACCCAGAGAGCCCATCTTAGAATCCTGGTATTTCCTTGTTCTAACAATTTTTTGTTGGACAGAATACCTTTCATGTGCTTCAGATCAGTTCTAACTAAAAACCTTACACTTTTCAAGAACAATCTAAATCTTTGAATTCCCCTTTTGATAGCAAGTATTTCTTTGTGGGAGAATGGATACTTAACTTCTGTGTTGTAAAAAATACCAAAGGCATATGCACAAACAAGTTCCTTCCTTCCATGTTTCTGTAACAACACTGCAGCCCATGTATGATCAGATGCATCTGTTTCAAGAATAAATGTGAGATTAGTGTCAGGCAATCTTAACTTGGGAAGTTCTCTGATTTTTCTTTTTATGTTCCTTACTATTGTAGTCATCTCATTGGACCATTCGATTTTTTCTTTCCTCGGCCTTTTCTGCAAAATCTTAGTATCTTCAGATTGCTTTTCGTAGAACTGTCGGATGTAATTCAAGCAACCCAAAAATATCTGAGGCATCTTTTCATCAAGGAGAATATCAGGAAACTTTAAAAGATGGAGAAGGACATGAGGCTGAAGCTCTATATGACCCTGTTCTATATGCAATCCTAAATAGTCTATTCTGACTTTTCCAATTTGAAATTTTTCCTCTGAGTCAGATAGAACTAAACCATGCTTGTATACCAATTCATAAAAGTTTTCTAAATGCATCTTGTGAGTGTATACATCCTTGTTGAACACAAGAAAATCATCAATATATACAATTACATATTCTACCCCTCCAAAAATATCTTCCATCCTTTTTTGAAATTCAGATGGAGCATTCTTTAATCCAAAGGCATGACTGTCCATTGGTATTGGCCATGTGGAATCATGAAGGCGGTTTTATACTTGTCTTCTGGAATAATGCCAATTTTCCAAAAACCGCTTTTAAGATCAAATTTGCTGAAAACATTGGCATTGGATATTTTAGCAAGCAACAATTCTTTATTAGGAAGAGGATACTGGATAGGCATGAGGGCCTCATTCAAGATTTTGTAATTAATTACCAACCTCTTCTTGCCACGTTTTTGCTCACTATGTTTGTTAACATAGAAAGCTGGACATGCCCATGGGCTTTTGCATGGTTCAATTAAATGTTGTTCAAGCAGTTGTTGAATTTCCTGTTTGCACAAAGCTTGTTCAGTAGGCGACATATGATTAGCACTTGATTTCCGTGCTTTAGGAACATACCCTTATTTATAAGGTAATGCTACAAAATATTTCTCCCTAATCCAGAAAGCGTCTGGCCTTCTTGTTGTGCAATCCTGGTGCAGCTTATCTGAGATCGCTTGCAATGCCTTTTGTCCATGTATTTCTGCATGCCTGACAATTTTTTGAATTTTTGTAAGATTATGCATAGTGTCCTGCAAACTATCTTCTTCACTGGGCTTGACCTTAAGCTGGTACTCATTCTTTGCAGGAATCATAAAAGGTCCCTCATTAGTAGTAAATGTGACAGAGTCTTTGCCAAAGGTAACTGGGAGGAATATTTTCAAAAAATATTGTCCTAATAAGACATCTGAGCCTGTATCAAAACTGTACAAAGTAACATAAGCCTGTACATGATTCAAATAGACTGGAAAATCAGGAGATATATAGTTAATCTCCATTAATTCTTTATTTACAGCTCTAAAGAACAGTTTAGTAGGCTTCCAATAATAAGAAGGAATTGCACCAAACTTGCAGCAACTACACATAGCTCCATAATCAATTTGTGCATCTAAAGTGTATTCCTTTATGTTTGGAAAATTTATTTTCAGAGGAATTACCACTTTATCTCATATTCCCATGATTATTACCAAATCTACTTCCTTAGATTTCATGGGCATTTCTTCTGGAATATCCTTCGTTAGAATTCTTGCCAATTTGGAATTAGCATCATCATATTCAGAAATAGGATTTTGAAGTTTAGCTAATAATTGCAACATTTCTGACCTTGTTAAATTAATAGATGATTCCAAACTGCTAATTTTCTTCTTGAGAGTATTGATTTCATTCATACCTATATCTTGAGAAGCTTCTGTAAAACTCAAAGGTTTGAACATTGAATCAAACTCTCTTGCCACGAAATTCTCATCATCAATGACCCTTTTGGAAGGTGATTGTTTTTCTAAGCTTTCCAGCTTTTCTTTCAATCTTCTTCTGGCTGTTAGCTAGGATGGTGCAAGATGGGCTAGCTGTGTCTTAATGTCATCAATCTGATTCTGCAAATTATCTATTTTATTGAAGCAGAAAATTTTAATGTCAGCAATAAAAGTTTCATCAGAGTTAGAGGAATCAGATTCCAACCTTATTTTGCTGATATTAGGTAAATCATCAATGTCTGAAGTAGAAGAATCACTGGAAATTTCAAAATATTCTCCATCTGAGTGGGACATGAGATCCCAATTCTTTGGATTATGGACTATAGTGAAAACATCCATAATCTTCAACTGTTTCTTGTTCTTTTTCTCTTTGCATGTATTTGCATAATGACCTTCTTTCCCACATATAAAACAAGTTACTCTTTTAGAAGGCTTTTCTCTTTTCCTGAATACTATCCTCTTCTTTTTGGAGAACTTAGAAGGATAATATTTCTTCCTAGGTGTATACTTATCTGTCTTGCATGAGCATGAAACTTTTGGCACTTTCTTTTTAGATTTTCTACTACATCCAAAATCCTAAGTTTCTGCAAAATTATTACACAACTTTGTACTGAAATGCATCTGCTTTTAAAAAAAAAAAAAATTGGTTTTTCTTATGCACATTCTCTTTGCAGAATAGAAACTATCATCTAATGTACTACAGCAAACGAAGAATTTTCAATTTGTACTTTGTTGGTCTCAATATAATGGTTAATTAAATCTAGAATTTTCCCTGGCATTGAAGCTATGTAATACCTCAAATAAGCAACATTGTGAGGATCTACTGCTTGGTAAAGGAGTTTTTGCATAACACAATAATAATCATGCAGATAATCTATGTTACACAATATTTGAGACAAAAAGAGTTGGCCATGATGTGTTGAATTCTCTGGCACAACCCCTACGAATTCATGTTTTAAGGCATCAAAAATAGCTCTCAGGGGATCCATTGGGTGTTCAATGATATTTTTCATTTCTTCTTCAAAAAACTTCTCCCACTATTGTTTTAAAATACCGGTAAAACACCAAACAATTTGTGTGACTATATCAGACCATGGTGCTTTAGTTTCATATTTTCGCTGTAGTGCCCAAGCATGGACATTATGCAAGACTGTTATAACATCTTCACTTTCCATGCAATCAATATTTACTAAAAGTGTATTACCAAGTCCTTTAGCTGATGGATTTTCAAATTTGGCAGGGACACTTTCCAAATTGTCTTTAAATCTGGAAAAAGGACTATCGGTTGATGCTTCATGTGCAAAAGTATCCCAATCACCCTTCTTTCCTTTATGTGGGAATGTAAATGTATCACCTCTATCCCTTTTAGAACTAGTATCTCCTTGAGTGGGTTCTCCAGGAGTTCTGGTAGCATTAGAGGTAACACCAGACATGGCCAAAATTTGTGGAGCAGATGGTTGGCTATTTTCTACAAAGGTTTTAAGGCTGACATAACCCTTTGGTAATCTCAAACTTTCAATAGTAGGAAAATTGGTTAGCCTATTTCTCATTAATCTGCTTTCTGTTTGGCTAACATTATTCCGTTTTGTACTTTCTCAATCTTAGCAGTATCTATATTATCAATGTTTTTGAACAAAATACTTCTAAGACCATCTTTTGGTTCCTCTGTACTAGAAGAAAACTTTAATTTTGAACTTGAAAGATCTACTTCTCTATAATGAGGTGGAGAAGTAGGCTGTGGTAATGCATCTCTCAAGTGTTCAAGGGACCTGGAAATAATTCCCATATTGGAATTGACATCATTCAATTTCTGTTTGTGCTCATTTTGTATTCCCAAACATTCATTATAATGACTGTGAATTTTCTTTATATGTTCTTTAATTTCTAGCACATCTTTGGCTATATCATCTATATTCTACAACATACAAACAATCTGATAGTTTGTATAATTTTGCATTTTCTCTATTTCAGTCTGATCTGTATCTGACATATTTTTCATCTGTATCCATTGAAAGTCTGACTTCAGAGTACCATTTTTGAAAGTTCTTCTAGAGTTTGTAGGCTCTAGATATCTTTCATTAATCTTTGCAATTGGATCTTGTTGGGCTCTAGGAAGACTAAAGCTTTTTATATCAGGTAATATTGGTTCAAGCTTCTGATCTTTGAGTTGGAAACTAGAATATGGACCAGATACACAGAATTGGCAATCATCAGATTTGTGAGTCAGAGGTTTCTTTTTATTCCTTTTGGGACCAAAATATATCGATGGAACTGGAACTGGTAAAGGAGCAGGAGGATGCATAACTGGAGGAGTTGTTACTGCTTTTGTACTGTCTCAAATCTCTAGAAATGGAGACCTATCGAAGACAGTCATGGATCTGATAAGACGAGGGTTTGTGAATTTCAGACCAGAAGAACCATCAGAATGTTTGACAATAGACAATCGCCTAAGTTCTTTTGACATTTGCAGTTGAGGATATCTTAGAGATACTGGAATGTAAGTGCTATTCCATTCATCAGGTAGAGTGCATTCTGAAAATCCTATCTGCAAGGGGGCAGTATTACTGGGACCAACTATTACTCCTTCTCTCAAAGCTCTTGAACACAATTTCGGATTAAGTGGAGGCATTGTGCTTGAAACAAATCGAAGACAAATAGAATAATGAAGCTGAGAGATCAAAGTTTGTGGAGAGACATTGAATCCATTGAATTGAATATAGGCATTCAGAAACTCATTTATAGATGGATCACTCAAAGAAAGTTGATATCTGGGAATTACAAAAGACCAAGCAAGACCATTATTAAGAGGACTCTGAAAACCTCCCAACAATGCATCATTAAAATCATTCAGATTTCTCTTGTTATGCAAGAATTCATCTGTTAAATGCCACAGCAATCTATCTCAGTAAAGATCATGTTGTCTTGTAATTTCCAGTTTTCCTACCTGTAATAAAATGGTATCAAAGCCAAGTTGGTTCTTTGTCCAAGCAATTCTCATAACTATTTGGTTCTCCCATTGAGTTATATTTGTCCCTGCCTTTGTTTATGAGTTAAAATCAGCGATAAGGCTTTGGTAGATAGCGTTTGAGGCGATGGACTGCCGTGTTTGCTTTCCTGGAGCACAAAGGTTTTATCTCCTTTATTCAAGTGCATACATATATTAATCTCAATGGCTAGCTCTTTGAATGAATTTGTTCTTCAAACACCCGAGGATAGGAAAATTGCTAAGCAAAAGAGATGGTCTTTTCTGAATAAATATTTGAACAAATCTTCTGAAGAAAAATTATATGATGAAAAATTTTTAGTTCAAGAATTCGAGCCGCAGCCAAATTGGACATTGCCAGAGATAGAATTAGACAAGTTATATAAGATTCCTGCTTTTCAGTTTAGAGCAGCTCAGTTGTTTCGCTTTACTTCCGTGAATATACCTATTTCCACTTATCAGAAAGTCTACCAGATTCCTTTGATTAAAAAAGAAGATATTGAATGGGGTTTGGAACATGGGTTCAAATATATTCATATAGGCATGATTCAGTTTGGGATTAATCCACTTGTCAGACCTGGATTAAATACTTCTTGCTTAACTTGTGTTCTAGATACTAGACTAAATGATTTTAATGATGCATTGTTGGGACGTTTGTAGAGTCCTCTTAATAATGGTCCCGTTTGGTCTTCTGTAATTCCTAGATATCAAGTTTCTTTGAGTGATCCATATATAAATGAGTTTCTGAATGCCTATATTCAGTTCAATGGATTCAATGTCGCTCCACAAACTTTGATCGCTCAGCTTCATTCTTCTATTTCTCTTCGATTTGTTTCAAGCAAAATGCCTCCACTCAATCTGAAATTGTGTTCAAGAGCTTTGAGAGAAGGAGTAATAGTTGGTCCCGGTAATACTGGCCCCTTGCAGATAGGATTTTCATAATTCACTTTGCCTGATGAATGGAATAGCACTTACATTCCATTATCTCAAAGATATCTTCAACTACAAACGTCAAAAGAACCTAGGAAATTGTCTATTGTCAAACATTTTGATGGTTCTTCTGGTCTCAAATTGACAAACCCTCATCTTATCAGATCCATGACTATCTTGGATAGGTCTCCATTTCTAGAGAGTCAAGACAATACAAAAGCAGTAATACCTCCTCCAGTTATGCGTCCTCCTTCTCCTTTACCAATTCCAGTGCCATCCATATATTCTGCTCCCAAAAGGAATCAAAAGAAACCTCTGACTCACAAACATGATGGTTGCCAATTCTGTGTATCTAGTCCATCTTCTAGTTTCCAACTTGAATATCAGAAGCTTGAACCAGTGTTACCTGATATAAAAAGCTTTAGTCTTCCCAGAGCCCAACAGGATCCAATTGCAAAGATTAATGAAAGATATCTAGAGCCTACAAACTCTAGAAGAACTTTCAAAAATGGTACTCTGAAGTCAGACTTTCAATGGATATAGATGAAAAATATGTCAAATATAGATCAGACTGAAACAGAGAAAATTCATAATTATACAAACTATCAGATTGTTTGTATGTTGCAGAATATAGATGATATAGCCAAATATGTGCTCGAAATTAAAGAACATATAAAGAAAATGCATAGTGGTTATAATGAATTTTTGGGAATACAGAATGAGCACAAAAAAAAATTGAATGATGTCAATTCCAATATGGGAATTATTTCCAGGTCCCTTGAACACTTGAGAGATGCATTACCACAGCCTACTTCTCCACCTCATTATAGAGAAGTAGATCTTTCAAGTTCAAAATTAAAGTTTTCTTCTAGTACAGAGGAACCAAAAGATGGTCTTAGAAGTATTTTGTTCAAAAACATTGATAATATAGACACTGCTAAGATTGAGAAAGTACAAAAAGGAATAATGTTAGCCAGACAGAAAACAGATTTAATGAGAAATAGGCTAACCACTTTTCCTACTGTTGAAAGCTTGAGATTACCAAAGGGTTATGTCAGCCTTAAACCCTTTGTAGAAAATGTCCAACCATCTGCTCCACAAATTTTGGCCATGTCTAGTGTTACCTCTAATACTACCAGAACTCCTAGACAACCCACTCAAGGAGATACTAGTTCTAAAAGGGATAGAGGTGATACATTTACATTCCCACATAAAGGAAAGAAGGGTGACTAGGATACTTTTGCACATGAAGCATTAGTCGATAGTCCTTTTTCCAGATTTAAAGACAATTTGGAAAGTGTCCCTGCCAAATTTGAAAATCCATCAGCTAAAGGATTTGGTAATACGCTTTTAGTAAATATTGATTGCATGGAAAGTGAAGATGTTATAACAGTCTTGCATAATGTCCATGCTTGGGCACTACAACGAAAATATGAAACTAAAGCACCATGGTCTGATATAGTCACACAAATTGTTTGGTCTTTTATCGGTATTTTAAAACAATGGTGGGAGAAGTTGTCTGAAGAAGAAATGAACAATATCATTGAACACCCAACAGATCCCCTGAGAGTTATTTTTTATGCCTTAAAACATGAATTCGAATGGGTTGTGCCAGAGAATTCAGTACATCATGGCCAACTCTTTTTATCTCAAGGATTGTGTAACATAGATTATCTGCATGATTATTATTGTGTTATGCAAAAACTCCTTTACCAAGTAGCACATCCTCACAATGTTGCTTATTTGAGGTATTACATAGCTTCAATGCCAGGGAAAATTCTAGATTTGATTAGCCAGTATATTGAGACCAACAAAGTAATAATTGAAATTCTTCATTTGTTGTAGTACATCAGATGATAGTTTCTATTCTGCAAAGAGAATGTGCATCAGAAAAAGCTAAAAAGAATTTTAAAAAGTAGATGCATTTCAGTACAAAGTTGTTTAATAATTTTGCAAAAACTTATGATTTTGGATGTAGTAGAAAATCTAATAAGAAAGTGCCAAAAGTTTCATGCTCATGCAAGACAGATAAGTATACTCCTAGGAAGAAATATTATCCTTCTAAGTTCTCCAAAAAGAAGAGGACAGTATTCAGGAAAAGAGCAAATCCTTCTAAAAGAGTAACCTGTTTTATATGTGGGAAAGAAGGCCATTATGCAAATACATGCAAAGTGAAAAAGAACAAGAAACAGTTGAAGATTATGCATTTTTTCACTACAGTCCATAATCCAGAGAATTGGGATCTCATATCCCACTCAGATGGAGAATATTTTGAAATTTCCAGTGATTCTTCTACTTCAGACATTGATGATTTACCTAATATCAGCAAAATAAGGTTGGAATCTGATTCCTCTGACTCTGATGAAACTTTTATTACTGATATTAAAATGTTTTGCTTCAATAAAATAGATAATTTGCAGAATTAGATTGATGACATTAAGACACAGCTAGCCCAGCTTGCACCATCCCAGCTAACAGCCAGAAGAAGATTGAAAGAAAAGCTGGAAAGCTTAGAAAAGCAATTACCTTCCAAAAGGGTCATTGATGATGAGAATTTCGTGGCAAGAGAGTTTGATTCAATTTTCAAACCATTGAGTTTTACAGAAGATTCTCAAGATACAGGTATGAATGAAATCAATACTCTCAAGAAAACAATTAGCAGTTTGGAATCATCTATTAATTTAACAAGGTCAGAAATGTTGCAATTATCAGCTAAACTTCAAAATCTTATTTCTGAATATCATGATGCTAATTCCAAATTGGCAAGAATTCTGATGAAGGATGTTCCAGAAGAAATGCCCATGAAATCTAAGGAAGTATATTTGGTAAACATCATGGGAATAGGAGATAAAGTGGTAATTCCTCTAAAAATAAATTTGCCAAACACAAAGGAATACACTTTAGATGCACAAATTGATTATGGAGCTATGTGTAGTTGCTGCAAGTTTGGTGCAATTCCTTCTTATTATTGGCAGCCTACTAAACTGTCCTTCAAAGCTGTAAATAAAGAATTAATGGAGATTAACTATATATCTCCTGATTTTCCAGTCTATTTGAATCATGTACAGACTTATGTTACTTTGTATAGTTTTGATACAGGCTCAGATGTCTTGTTAGGACAAGATTTTTTGAAAAGATTCCTCCCAGTTACCTTTGGCAAAGACTCCGTCACATTTACTACTAATGAGGGACCTGTTATGATTCCTGCAAAGAATGATTACCAGCTTAAGGTCAAGCCCAGTGAAGAAGATAGTTTGCAGGACACTATGCATAATCTTGCAAAAATTCAAAAAATTGTCAAGCATGCAGAAATACTTCGACAAAAGGCATTGCAAGCGATCTTAGATAAGTTGCACCAGGATTGCACAGCAAGCAAGCCAGACGCTTTCTGGACTAGGGAGAAATATTTTGTAGCATTACCTTATAAAGAAGGGTATGTTCCTAAAGCACAGAAAGCAAGTGCTAATCATATGTCGCCTACTGAACAAGCTTTGTGCAAACAAGAAATTCAACAATTGCTTGAACAACATTTGATTGAACCTTGCAAAAGCCCATGGGCATGTCCAGCTTTCTACGTCAACAAAAATAGTGAGCAAAAACGTGGCAAGAAGAGGTTGGTAATTAATTACAAAATCTTAAATGAGGCCCTCATTCCTATCCGGTATCCTCTTCCTAATAAAGAATTGTTGCTTGCTAAAATATCCAATGCCAATGTTTTCAGCAAATTTGATCTTAAAAGCAGTGTTTGGAAAATTGGCATTATTCCAGAAGACAGGTATAAAACCGCCTTCACATTTCCACATGGCCAATATCAATGGACAGTCATGCCATTTGGATTAAAGAATGCTCCGTCTGAATTTCAAGAAAGGATGGAAGATATTTTTGGAGGGGTAGAATATGTAATTGTATATATTGATGATTTGCTTGTGTTCAGCAAGGATGTAAACACTCACAAGATGCATTTAGAAAAATTTTATGAATTGGTATACAAGCATGGTTTAGTTCTATCTGACTCAGAGGAAAAATTTCAAATTGGAAAAGTCAGAATAGACTATTTAGGATTGCATATAGAACACGGTCATATAGAGCTTCAGCCTCATGTCCTTCTCCATCTTTTAAAGTTTCCTGATATTCTCCTTGATGAAAAGATGCTTCAGAGATTTTTGGGTTGCTTGAATTACATCCAGCAGTTCTACGAAAAGCAGTTTGAAGATACTAAGATTTTGCAGAAAAGGCTGAGGAAAGAAAAAACCGAATGGTCCAATGAGATGACTACAGCAGTAAGGAACATAAAAAGCAAAATCAGAGAACTTCCCAAGTTAAGACTGCCTGACACTAATATCCCATTTGTTCTTGAAACAGATGCATCTGATCATACATGGGCTGCAGTGTTGTTACAGAAACATGGAAGGAAGGAACTTGTTTGTGCATATGCCTCTGGTACTTTTGACAACACAGAAGTTAAGTATCCATCCTCCCACAAAGAAATGCTTGTTGTCAAAAGGGGAATTCAAAGATTCACATTGTTCTTGAAATGTGTAAGGTTTTTAGTTAGAACTGATCTGAAGCACATGAAAGGTATTATGTCCAACAAGAAATTGTTAGAACAAGGAAATACTAGGATTCTAAGATGGGCTATCTAGCTAGAAGGTTTTGATTTCGATATTGTCTATAAATCAGGTGCAGAAAATTATTTAGCAGACATGTTGACAAGAGAAGGAGCTCCAGAAATCAAAGACATCAAGATGTTTAGACCTTTTTACAAAGGAGAAAGTTCTTCGAGTAAAAATACAGTCCCGTCTAGTGTCTGTCAGTCCAAAATTTGTTCAATCTTGGTCTGTAGTCAGTGTAAATATGAATTCTGTTGGGATTGTTTTGTTTTAAGAGTCAAGGCATTACCAGTAGAAGTCATCCAAATTATTTTGCAGATGTGGTTTGATTCAGAGTCTAGCATGATAGCCTATAATATTGAGTTACCTTATAAAGATAGGCCTTGGTGTGTCTATTATTCACTGTCTAGAGGACCAGTTTCTATCTATTTTGGTTTTGTCGAACATACTGATTGGACATGGCAAGATTATTTCTCTATCCATCAGAGGGCCAGGATACATGGTTATGTTAAAGTCATTGCATATGCGACACGGTTAGATAGTGCTAATAACTGGTGGAGTCCCTAGTTTAGGTTGTTCATGTTTAAGTATATGCCTAGGAGTGAGCATATTTTTAATTTTAATTTCTGAGAAACCATTAACACTTTAATTTGGGAAATCCATATTGCTGCTCGGTACGACTACACTATAGAGTTTGAATTTCTTCATACTGAAACAGAAGTAATTTTACAGGATAGACAGCAAGATGAACCATCATTCAGTTTGAAGGTCAACTTCCATGGAGAAATTTCTACAGATCCCAGGACGAGACCAGCAAATGTATTCCATTTTCCATTTAATTACTGTTTTTTGGAAGTAGCACCTCCATGGCTTGATGATGCCTTGCCAAATGATATATTTTCTCCTAACATAGAACAATTATTAGAGATGGATGAAGCCGACAGAGAATATGTTGGTGCAAAAGAATGGAAATATAATAGTGATTGATGTATATGATCACTCATTTGATATCATGTACATTTTTAGTTTTCTTGGGTTTTCTTTAAAATATCCACTCTGTAATTATTGTCAGCCGGTGTACATTTTTAGTTTTTGTGGGTTTTCTTTAAAATATCCACTTTGTAATTGTTATGAACCGATGTCCTAGATTTCGGCCGCCTTGTCTATTGATCATATGATATTGTTTTTTAGATAGTGTCAGATTCGGTCCCCATATGGCACTGCATTTATGGGACGAGATAACAGGTGGTAGTACCCACTTGCCCGAATCTTTTATTTTTCTCCTTATTGTTAGTCCTTTAGATATGATTTCCTGCGTGATATTCATACCAAAAGGAGATTCCTCCTGTTGCAGGTTTCTAGTAAAAATTTCAACCGGTTAACCTGCTAAGATATTATAAATACTAGAATTGTAAGAAGGAGAGGCATCGAAAGTTTTAGAGTTGTTTGCGTCGAGAAATTCTCCTGCTCTGCAACTGCAAACATTGAGTCTGATCTGCTTGCATCACGGGAAGAGCTCAAGTCATTAGGAGATTTGGGAGCCTGTGTACCAGTGTGCTCGGCACTGGTAAGAACCTAAAGTGGCTGAATCATTTAGAAGTGTTTGCATCTGTGTCAATCTTTAGACTGAGTCTGATTTGTGTGCCAGGTAGCCTACAGATTTCTCTTGTTATGCAAGAGTTCATCTGTTAAATGCCACAGTATTCTATCTTAGTAAAGATCATGTTTTCTTGTAATTTCTAGTTTTCCTACCTGTAATAAAATGGTATCAGAGCCATGTTGGTTCTTTGTCCAAGCAATTCTCATAACTATCTAGTTCTCCCATTGAGTTATATTTGTCCCTGCCTTTGTTTATGAGTTAAAATCGACGATAAGGCTTTGGTAGAGAGCGTTTGAGGCGACGGACTATCGTGTTTTCTTTCCTGGAGCACCAAGGTTTTATCTCTTCTATTCAGGTGCATACTTATATTTAATCTCAATGGCTAGTTCTTTGAATGAATTTGTTCTTCAAACACCCGAGGATAAGAAAATTGCTAAGCAAAAGAGATGGTCTTTTCTGAATAAGTATTTGAACAAATCTTCTGAAGAAAAATTATATGATGAAAAAGTTTTAGTTCAAGAATTCGAGCCGCAACTAAATTGGACATTGCCAGAGATAGAAGTAGACAAGTTATATAAGATTCCTGCTTTTCAATTTAGAGCAGCTCAGTTGTTTCGCTTTACTTCCGTGAATATACCTATTTCCATTGATCAGAAAGTCTACCAGATTCCTTTGATTAAAAAAGAAGATATTGAATGGGGTTTGGAACATGGTTTCAAATATATTCATATAGGCATGATTCAGTTTGGGATTAATCCACTTGTCAAACCTCGATTAAATACTTCTTGCTTAACTTGTGTTCTAGATACTAGACTGAATGATTTTAATGATGCATTGTTGGGAGGTTTTCAGAGTCCTCTTAATAATGGTCCTGTTTTGTCTTCTGTAATTCCCAGATATCAAGTTTCTTTGAGTGATCCATATATAAATGAGTTTCTGAATGCCTATATTCAGTTCAATGGATTCAATGTCGCTCCACAAACTTTGATCGCTCAGCTTCATTCTTCTATTTGCCTTCGATTTGTTTCAAGCACAATGCCTCCACTCAATCTGAAATTGTGTTAAAGAGCTTTGAGAGAAGGAGTAATAGTTGGTGCCGGTAATACTGCCCCCTTGAAAATAGGATTTTCAAAATGCACTCTGCCTGATGAATGGAATAGCACTTACATTCCATTATCTCAAATATATCCTCAACTGCAAATGTCAAAAGAACCTAGGCAATTGTCTATTGTCAAACATTCTGATGGTTCTTCTGGTCTCAAATTGAAAAACCCTCATCTTATCAGATCCATGACTATCCTGGATAGGTCTCCATTTCTAGAGAGTCGAGACAGTACAAAAGCAGTAATACCTCCTCCGGTTATGCGTCCTCGTGCTCCTTTACCAGTTCCAATGCCATCGACACACACACACACACACACACATATATATATATCAGTGTGTGTGTGTGTGTGTGTGTGTGTGTGTGTTCAAAATGGAGTGTGTTCAAAATGGAGCATCAATGCTTCAATCAATTGGTAGTTTCCAAGTTGAGTTCAACAAGATTTCTTCATAACATCTTGAAATTGAATTGAGGTGCCCAAGGATTTTCATTTCCACTTTCCAATACTTCTTCAATAGCTTCACAATATAGATTATCTTTTCCCAACTTCAGAAATCAATTCATCATGCCATGATTCATAATTTCATAAGTCATACCCCTCTTACTTGGATCATCATAGGCTCATTACCTAACAATACTAGATCATCAGTATATAAAACCAAACAAATCAAATCATACCTTGAAACACATCATCCTGGCTTCACCAGATAACTATCAATTCAGACATATCTAGATTAGGCAGATTGCTTCATGCAATGCTCACTGCAACCATAACAATTTACCAAACCAACATGCCCAACCTTTCATAAATTAATATTATGAAATCAAATCAACTAAGTCATCTCATCAAGGTTTAGAATCCAGATCAACGCTAATATCAAAGTCATCAATATCACAATGTCAATTCTTTAGACCAGGTGACAAGTAGATTTCATATCAAGTCTTGAATTCATCTATTATCATGCCAACAGGTTGTCATCAACCATGCAATATAAATCAAAACTTCATCAATTCATTAGTATTATCATAATACAAGTCATTTATGTCACTAGATGCAAATGCATACACCAAGGATAAGTCATGCAGGTTCCATCTTCATACTGAATCATAATTTTCAATACTTCAACCATTGTGCCAAGAACAAGGAGGCTAATACAAAACCTTTTTTTAAATACCCATATAAGTCATTGGAAGTCACTATGGTCATATATCATTTTCATCAATGAAAATCATCAGTCATCAAATCAAATCATTAGTCATCATGTCAAATCCAAATATTACTTTTATAAACTCTTGTAACACAAAATTTAGTCATAATGACACATCTATATGCATATCTCAGCCATCTACAAACACAAATTCAGTATTCATGTTGATATTATCGCAAGCATTCAAACTTTTCAACTCACAAATCTTCTTGATGTTTGCTCCACATCTGTAGGACTGACATCCTTCAGGTGAACATCTCATTTCATGCACAAAACTTCATTTTTTGTGTCTTGTAGGCATAGTCGTACCCATAGGCCTTCCTTTGTGCAGTTGGTAGATTATAGTCGCACTCTTAAGCTTGCATCCCTATGGCTGGGAGGCTACAGTCACAACTTTAAGCCTAGTTCTGTGCAACTGAGTCTTAGAGCAAGGGGAAAATATCTTTTCTCATATCATAACTTTGCTACAAATCATCAATGTCAAATATTTGATTATCCATGCCCATAGATCATATTTCAACAATAAAAAGTATACAAATGATAACAGGAGAGGGGATATCATGGAGAGATTCTCCCTTCGAATGGGAATCCACTTTATTCAATTTCATTCGTGTCATCAACTTGTCTATAATACGTCATGCATCAACAGATATGTTAGATCGTAAAGTCAAACACATATCCATCATGGCCATAAAATGCTAACATAAGTTACTACATCATCACATCAATCTTTCATCAAGGCGTAGAGTCACATGATAGGGGAAGATGACAGGTGTGACATCATACTTCAAAGATCATGAACACAATATCACTTATATCAATTCAATCCATCAAGTTATGGAATTCATTTTTACCATATTCCATAGTTACTAATCACATCAAGACATAACCGTGTTTAAAGATATAGAATGTCAATCTCATAGTTATACTTCTATAATCATGGTTACCATGCTTATCATTATCATTAGGGTTAAGTCAGGCCATTCAATAAAAATTAACCAAAAAAACAAGAGTGTCAACCCATTTTCTACACTTTCACCATGCTCATCACAAGCATTATCAATAGTGTCATATATAAGAATCAATCAGAAAACCTTTTATGTGAAATCCATCATGTCTTATAATGAAAGATGCATGCCAAGTATCAAGTTATAATTTATTAGAATCAAGGTGTTAACCTTCTTCATAGGATTGAGATATCCAAAACAATAGATGTTAGCCAAACATCAAGTATACCATGTTGAAGAATCTAGGGAAATTAGATTATGGTGAGATTCTTCTAATGATGATAACTATTTGTGAGATACTTTTTACTTTTTCTTATTAGCAAAATCTTCTCTTATTATTATTAGTGTGCATTCTCTTACTTAATCAAATAGTTACCAAATCAAAAGAGACAAGAACACAAGATGTTGGCTCTCAACCAGGGAAAAACCTCTCTCTCCTAGAGAGGAAAACCCTTCTGCAATTTCTCTTATTAAAGCTTCAATTGACAAATGCCAAACCCTAGAACCTTGACAAGAAGATCCTCCAAGAACAAGTTAAGCCTTTTTTCTTTGATCTAAGATCAATTCCTTTTGTTGTACCTTAACCTCTTCCTTCATTCTTCTTCAACTGATAGCTTTACTCTAGAAACCCTAGTCATGAATAAACTAGGAGAGACATTATTCCTTTCCTTCTTTGCTTGAAGTGGAGCCTTCGTTAATTGGGGAGAAGTCCATATTTATAACTTATTTAAGCTATTTTCCTTATTGCAATCACAGATCTGAGATGGCATCAGTATGATCTTCTTTCTTTTCCACATGTGAGAGAATACCCTCACTGATTGATGATTTTCTTGCTTTTTTCCTTCACTTTAGATGTCTATTCCTTCTCTTGAGGAGGAGGCCTAATTAGTAGCCTTTTCCTTCCCAACCAAGCTTCTTCTTATGACTGTAGAATTTGATCTAATATGGTAGAAGAATGAGCCCTTCCTCTTCCCATATGTGACAAAAATGTGTGTCTCAAGATCAGTCCTTCAACCATGGCTAGGATGCTCCTTCTTACTCACTGAAATAGAGACCCTTCTCTTTCTTTTTCACACCTCTTTCTAGCCCTCTCCTTCATTGATTTTAGAGACCACTTCTTGCTCCTTTTGAGGATGATTTTCCTTATCTATAGGATTTTTTCCCTCCTATTTGGCTGACTTGACCTTAAGATATCGAATTACTTCTTTTGTCTACACCTACATAAGGAGGAGGCTTATGACTTTGCTTGGATGTCATTCTTTGAATCTAATACATAGATTTACATGGTGTAACATGCCCACATGGGTCTTCAACTATTACATTAACTCTTTGACTTTCCTAAAAGCACTTAAATATCTGCTTGACCCATCAAATGGGAAAGAAACTCATTCTTGATAATTAAAAAAATAATAATCATTTTCTTTTACAAGTACAAAGATCAAAATTACATTTATGAAGACAAAACATAGTTACACTTTCTTCAACACTCCATCTTAACTAAGGAGGTATTCATAAATCATCACAACGTGTTTGGACATTTTCAATCTGAAGAATTCACATAAGAGAAATCGGATTGGCAATCCATCCGTTATAGCATCATAGTTGTTGGTGGCTATATTTGCATACTTTTACTCACCCTTTTTACCCTATTCTTTTATCCATTTCATGCCAATAGTGGTTATTAGATATCTTAAAGTGCACAGGTACCTCTCGTCATGTATCTACAGATTATTGGTCAATGAAGCATAGTCGTAGGGGATTATTACCAAAGTGACTTGATAATTCAATTACTTCTGCAGATTTAAAGGGAGAATGACCAGGACCATGATTCAATGAACGATGTTATGAAACTGGCAGCGTTATTCTTGAATGTTGGATGCAATGGTGAATCAACTCTTCTATTAGCACACTGTTATATTTTAACATTATGTTTCATTCTGGAAACCACCGTGTAATTAAGGGAATACAATGCCATCATTCTAGGAGTTGTGTCATTGATAATTTGTATAAAGTAGAGTTGAGGGATGTGAAAGACAACATTGTTAGGAGGTGTAAAGTTTGCAAGAGAATACTCTAACTTTGAGTATGTAACAACACAGTTCCTTTTATTAATGAAAAAATAACCTTCTGAGCATATCGTGATTCTTTGATCTCGCCACAACCCTGATCAGGGAATTGAGCCCACTCTCCTGACCAGGTGTTGTTGGATTAGATGTGTGTTAGGTTTATTTCTATAAGTTTATTATTGTTGTGAATGTTTATTAGTGTCTTATTGCGAGTCCTTATTATTGTTACTTATATTTGTTGTTACTTGTATTTTTTGTTACAGTTATTACCTATTGTTACACTTATTTGTTGTTACAATATTGCTTGTGGTTACACATTGATGAATTTATAATTAATGTTCACTGCTAGGTAGGGAAATTATGGCTTGCACATACAGTGCATGATAGCCTTGAAATAACTCGAAGAGCCCTGGGTTGACAATTAAATGTGGTTTGGGTGAATTGCACGATTTATACTTGGACACCAACATTTTGGCATCATTGTCGGGGAGGCTATCAAAGACGCGAAAGTACAACTAGCATTGACCATAGGACTGATCTCTCATCCTTGGGAAGGAAGCTTACACCTTGCTCCAGGTCCTGAGTATTAGATCGTTTAGTTGTTTGGTTCTTTGATTTTCTTGTTTTTGTAGGATTATTCTCTTGTCCTAGGGAAGGAATCTTTTATCACCTTGCTCCAAATCTAGAGCATCAGATTGTTTTGTTTTGTTTTCATGAGTATTTTGCTCTCGTCCTGGGAAGGGAAGATTATTTTCACCATGTTTCAGGTCCTAAGCTTGATTTCTATGATTTTCTTATTTTGTTTCTTTTGTTTTCTTTTAGGGGCCACTCTCTCGTCCTAGGGAAGGGAGTTATTTTCCTCCTCCAAGTCTTGAGATTTTAATTTGTTTGAATGTTTCCCTTTTATTTCTTGCTTGTATGAATAGAGACACCAATAAAAGGGGCAGAGGGAGACCCCCGAAAAGAAACAGGTTTGATTTGGGCAGAAAAACTTACATCCAGGAGATCATCTCAAGGGCTGAGTCTAGAGCATCATCACGAGCTGCGGCTAGGGTAAGATCTCATATGAGATCTGGAGGGAAATTAGTTTTGTAACCAGAACTTCCTCTAAGAGTAGAAGTGAAATTCAGGGAGGAAGAAGTAGCAAGCAGAGGATCTAAATAGTTTCTTATTGCAAGTTCATAGGAAGAAGATTTGAAGGAATCCTTCGCACCATTGGATCAAGGGAGTGTTGTCAAACAATTTCCATCACTTGTTATAGAACATACAGAGCCAGAACCTGTTGAAATTCCATGTGAGTATTGGCAGATATTCATGGCTCCTGCAACTTCTTCAATTAAATTCCCAATTGGAGATATCAGAGATGATGCACCTATGAAGCCTATTCCTTTGAGAGCACTACCCAATTTCCATGGTCTTACTTCTGAGGATCCAGACACATTCCTTTTCAAATTCGATGTTGTTTATCGAGGGTATGATTACACTTCTAATGCTCAAAAATTGAAGATATTTCCTGCTACTTTGAAGGGCACAACTTTCAGATGGTTTATGGATTTGGGAGGAAAATCCATAGCTGCATGAGAAGATATGAAGATGATTTTCCTCGAGAATTGTTAGGACTACTACAAATCTTAGGATGTCAAGGAAGAAATTTTTAAGATCATGCAAAAAGAGGACGAGAATATGGAAAATTTTGTGGAACATTTTCAATATGGTTTGAAGAGATCCAACCATAGTGACGTGGACAAGAATATCTTAGAGATCATTTTTCTCAAGGCACTGAGGGAGGAATCTCTGGAGCTACTGAATTTAGTAGGGAAAGGAGATATATCAAAGGAGGAATTTGATACCATCTTTGAATTATGTATCAAGTGCTCACGAGGGTCTGTGAGAAAGAGGCAAGGAATCTAAACTCTCAAAACATCTAGCAGTGAAGTTACAAAGGTTGAAATTGGGAATCTGTTGGACAACTTGAGAACCGATATCCTAAGCACATTATCTTTGCAACTAGATGTGTTGCAGGAAAAGAAAAAGCAAATAGAAGTAGAGAAGGCCATGCCTATTTTTTGCCCTCAATGTAGGAAGAAGCATCTATTGAAGGAATGCCATAAGAAACATTTCGGCGTAAATCACATATAGAAAGACCTTTGTCGACGCGTTTCGAACCAACTAGTGTGGTTCATCGTCAGGACAAGTAGAAGAAACAGATCCAGTCCAGCAAGTTAAATAGCCTGAGCAGAGACTCCAACGGCTAAAAAGATAAACGGCTAATTTTTGACTTAAGGCCCAGGTCAAATTTTCATGAATTAATTAATATTATTATTATTCTTATAATTCTTATTCTTATTCTTATTTATTATTTTATTTATAGAACCAAGATAAATTAGGTAAAAATAAGTTAATGACTAGTTTTTTAACAATTCGTTTATCTATTT
>APFE030311987.1:8852-62564 GCA_000404065.3 Pinus taeda
GGCCAGAGGAGGGGAGGTTGAAAGCTGAACATTCCAAAGGGTAGATGCTGCTGGAATTAGGACTTCCTTGTAGAAGCTTGTGAGGAGAGATTTCCATCCTTTCTTGTTTCATTTGGAAGTGGGTGAGCTTATCAAAGTAAAGGAAAACTCTTGCTGGACCCTGGGAGGAACTTGCACAACACCAAGGCTCAGGTTGTAATGGTTTCTTTTGTTTCCTATTAATACAAATAAGTCCATTCTTCTCAACAATTTGTTATTAATGAGTTGTTTCATATACTCCTTGGTATGTATGTTGAATATGTTTTATTTTATGAGATATTCAGGTGCTATGTAATCGTTTGATTGTTAGTGAATGCAGGTTTCGAAGTGAAGGAGGAGCTCATCCAGATCGACGAGGCTAGACTACTACAATAGCGTTGGACTACAGGTAGGATCTAAAACACTTGATTTCTCGTATGGTAAAGACATGTTTAGAGAAGGATTGCTCTTAATTGTCTTGTTTGTCACTATAAAGTCTTAGGCTTCAAGGGAGGTTGGTTTTGTCCGCAAGATTAACTCTTTCCACATGACATCCTTAATGAGCTTTGTGGGCTTTATCTCCAAATCATACTCCAGCATGCCTGCAAACCATTTTCCCCTTCTGCCTTCAGGATCTGTTTGCACAAGAATCTCTTTCACTGCTACTGTGGGAACATAAGAAATAGTGTGAGAATGTAGAATATAAACTCAAAAATCTTTGAGAGATTTCACCAATGCCAAGGCCTGATTCTCAATGATGTTGTATCTTAATGTTGCATTTGTTATGGTGCAACTGAAGAATGCTATAGGCTTCTCATTTTTTTGATCTCCCTTTTTCATTAGGACTGCTGCTAATGTATGCTCAGAGGAAAATGAAAAAATAATGAATTTTGAAGTATAATCTAGACTAATCAAAATGGGAGAAGTAGATAAAGAAAATTTGACTGCATGGAAAGATTTCTTAGCCTCTAAAGACCATTTCACCTCGCTGTCCTTCTTCAGCATGTTTGTCATCTCTTTTAAATGGTCAGCGAGATTGGGGATGAATCTTCTCAAAAAATTGATTTTCCTATTAAAATATTGAATTTCTTTCTTGTTCCTTGGGCAAACTAATTGTTGAATGGCTTGAACTCGTGCAGGATCAATGCGAATTCCATCCTTAGAGATGATGTGGCCCAACATCTTACCTTCTTCCATGGAAAATAGGCTCTTCTTTGGATTGAGTGATATGCCAAATTTTCTACATTTCTAAAAAACAATTCTCAAATGATGTAAATGATCTTCATCAGACTTGGAAAATACTGTGAGATGATCTAAATATATAACTAGAAATACATCTTTTTCATTGGCGAAAGGTATGTCCATGGCCCGCTGAAAAGTCGCTCCTCCATTGTTTAATCCAAATGGAATCTTGGTGTACATGAATGTACCCCATGGTGTTTCGAAGGTTGTTTTCAACTGATCATATTTATGCACCGAAATATTATTGTACTTGGAATATCCATCTAGAAATGACATCCTAGAAGACCGAACTACCCTCTGAAGTATATGATTCATATTTGGTAGGGGATGATTATTGTTCAAGGACACTTTATTTAAATTTATGAAATGAATTCAAAGACGAATCTCCCCGATCTTCTTTCTTATTGGCACTAGATTAGACATCCATTGCAAAAATCGAATAGGAACTATCATACCAAAATTTTGAATCCCATTTACCCATTTTTCAATTGATGGTAGAAGCTTATGATTAATCCTTCTTAGTTTATGGCAAAATGGCTTTTGATCACGCTTGACCAGAATGGTGTGCTGAATGATATTCTTGTCAGAAACCTTCAGATATGAATAGTCCCAAGCAAATACATCAGAAAATTATGTCATTAAATCTATGTAATTACTTTTCATTTCAGGAGATAAGGATTTTGACAGTTTGACCATCTTAGGCTTGTCAGTTGCACCAATGTTTACATATTCAACACCTTTTTCTATGGGGACCAAGGTGGGCTTTTTGGAAACATCGTCACAATCAAACAAATCTTCCAAAGGTACAAGGCCTCTTGGAACGTTGTTATCCTTCAACTGCAATATTTCAATCTCAGCTGATTGAATCTTTGGATCATTCATATTGGATGTATCATCAATGTGGGAACTCTAAAATTCTCCTTCCAATTGTAGAAAATTGTTGATTTGTTTTTCATCCTAAAACACTTTCCAAAATCTCATATTGTCGGGAATAGCTAAATGATGTTTGACATGGATACAATAATTCTTATTAGAGTGAATAGGAATCTTCACCATACTGGTTGTAGTAGCAAGAGAGTCAGCTATACCATTCTGAGTTCTAGGAATAAGAGACAAAGTATATTCTGTAAAAGTTTTGAAGATGTCAAGTACAACATTGCGATAAGATCTCATTCTTGGATGCTTGGCACGGTATTCCCCTTTTACTTGTTTGATTACCAACTCAGAGTTGCCATAAACAAAATTTTTATTTGCTCCCAACTTCTTTAGAATCTTGAGGCCAACAATCAATGCCTCATACTCTACCTCATTGTTTGAGCAATCAAAAGCTAAGTTGTAAGAACTCATTCTTACATTACAAGGAACTTCACATGACTGATGTAATGGACCATGAATCTAGACACCAATCCCATATCCTTCCTTTCTCAATGCACCATCAAACTCCATGGTCCAAAGACCATTTTCTTCACCCGGAAAAAGGATTTCTCAAGGCTGAACTATCTAATCTTTTGGACGATGGCTGGCTGTCTCAAGACACTTTGTTTTCTGCACCATCTCAACAATATTTTCAAGAGGGTTTACTAGCTGCAAACACTCTTCATTCATCTCTTTCCTTTCGGTAATCATAACTTTCTGCACACTCGTTATAACATCTGGAACTTCTAAATTTTCTACAAGATGGATTTCATCATCGACTTAATTCATATCACTAAACAAAATGAAAGAATCAATACCAATGTGCACAACATATATAGGGTGATTTAATGGCTTTTCCTTACTACTGATCATGAATTTCATCTCCTTTTCCCAATAGAGTTTTATGAGCTGCCCAAATACTGGGATAGTAGCATATGAAAAGTCAAGTTGTAGAGTACCCTTTAGTTTTTCTCCCCAAGACCTTGAAAGCAACATACCAAACCGAGGAGGAATATCAGCGACCACTACATCCATCAACACATTCTTGGTAGGAACTTGGTCGAAGGACACTCCTAAATATTTAATGAGGCCAAGACATTTCACTCTACCCGAATCAAAAGAGTAGAAGTTGTGATAAGGTCAGGTGATACTCAATCCTAGTTTGTCCATGATGACTTTGGGCATAAGATTATGTGAGGCACTAGAATCTAGCATGGCATTATGGAGGATAAAGTCATGAAGTTTGAGACTAAGATAAAAAGTTGGAATTTCATTATCTTTAGGACTTCCTTCTAAGGCTGGACCAAAAAGGATTGTTGGGTCATCATTAGCCACATTCATTGTATCTGACATCTGGTCAACCTTAAGCATTTTTGCAATCTAAAACTTATATTTATCATTCTTCACTAATTCAGTGAGAGGAATTGAAACTTTGAACTTAGAAATTTCATTTTCTAAACTAAAAGGATTAGATTGATTTTCTACCTCCTTTGTAGTGATGTCCTTCTTTTCAATCTGCCATTTAGCTGGAGATTCCTTATTATGAATTTCACTTCGAAACTTGTCTTTCCTCACATTGCTGGTAGATGCCTCATTGGTTTTATCTTGGCTTAATATGACAACTTATTTTTCTTTATTATGATTTGCAAGAGCTGCTTTTTTTCTTAGTGTGTCTTTCTGTAGATTTTGCCTCTTCTGTTTCAATGTAACAGGTACATTTCTATTCCTCAAGTTGTACTACTTTTGCAAATGACTAAGAGAATTCTGATATCCTCTTTGGTATTCTTCAGTTTTCACAACCCATAAATCATCACTTGCAAGTACAAGTTGCTGATCACTTGGTATGAAAGATTCTTCAGAAAAATGATCTTCTTCTGTAAAAAAGGTAGGCAGCTCATCTTCTTCAAAGAAATGATTTGCTTCTACAATATCCTCTTCATCTTCTTCCTAGTCTTCAGTATAATTTTGCTAAAATGGCGCTCTTACTTGTCCTTGAGGATCTTGATTTTTTTGCTCTTTCTATCTATTTCTGAACTGTTGTTGTTGTTGGCCATGAAAATTTGGATTCCTCATTGAAGGCTCCACTTGTCGATCAGTTATGGGTATTCTATCCATCATTGTCTCCATGGTTTTTATCAGAGTGTCAAGCTTTACATATGAAGATGATAAGGGTTCTTCTTTAAATAAAAATTTCTTCTCAATCCTTTTAGGATTTGATTTGGATTTCTTGATGAGCAGATTAGCTTCAACACTTACTGCATTTTGCTACATTTATTTAAGAGTTGCAGGGTCTCTCTCTCTAAGCTGATATGCCATGTCTGGTTCAAAAGCATTGGGATAATGGAGAGGTGCTAGACCAGGTGGAGGCTCCATACATGAGGAATAGAATTGTATACCAAATTGAATCTTGTTGTGAACCCTTGGACTATCTCATTCTAGTTTTGTTTCATAGAATTGTATTTAGCCAAAATCTATAGTGGATTTTTCTTTTCTTGCCAATGTGCTAAGAACAATTGTATCGGTCTATGAGAATTATTGATAGAATTAGCAGCCAAATTGTGAAACCATTTCTTCACATCTCCAGAGAAACTCTGAGTTATTATTCTAATCTTAGCATCATCTTCATCAATTTCTTCCAGATCAATAAAAACTATCAATTTATTACATGATGTTGGGTTGTCATTTCTGAGTTCCCATCAAATAGAGGGAGTCTTTGACCATAGTTCTGAGGTAAAGCAACAAGTTGAGTAGGTAGCATGAGAGGCACAAATTGTGCCATGATTGCTAGAGGTGGTGGAGGTACTACAATGGGTTGTGTAGGTAAAGATGATGACACTAGTGGAGGTGGTGGAAGAAAGGATGAGGTGGTTGAGGCACTTGGAGATGTAATAGATGCATTTGGAGGTGTAGTAGAGGATGATACAGTAGTTAGGTATTCAAGCTGATACTGAATGTAGGACCTTTCAGTAGTGATTTGGAGCTAGTCAGCAAGAATTTGAAGTTTGTCAAAATTCAACCACATCTCATGGTCAACTCTAGTAGATAGGGATTCTAAAGAATGAGAATGAGATTCAAATTGAAGAGGTTCATATATCACTTCAGAAATGCAAGACTCACATTTTGACCTTGAAGGAGACAATTATAACTGAGTATCAGAAGGAAGTTGCTCAAAAGAAAATAGATTTTTAATAGAGAAGTTGTTCTTTTAATTTTTTCAACTGCACTTTTAGTGATAGGTAACTTAAGTTTTCTGAGTAGTTTTTTAGGATCTTCAATAATAAAAGGTGGATTTTGGTCAGGATTAGACCTAGTATATATTTTAGGATACATAATTTTTTCTCACATTACGATTAATGAAATTTGTAAAATCAACCTATCTTTGGATACTGTAAACTGTCAACTACAGAACCAGTTCTCTTGAAATCTCTAAAATATTTCCGAGGAATGATTTATTAGTTGTTTCCCTAGCAATGAAGCCAAAAAGGTTATCCTCTACAATTTCCTAGGCTAAGGAGGAGATCAAAAAATGTAACCTCGAACCACTTTCAGGTCAGTAACTAGCCCTACTGAGCCAGAGAGGGATCTCTCAAAGGATTTGTCAATGAATATATGTAAAGAGACAACTTTTAGGCTAGATATATAAGTTTGTTTTGAGTTCTTGTGAATTTAGGCTTTTTAGGTTTGCTCGACTAGGGTTTAGAACAAGTAATTAGGTCTAGGCTTCAAGTATGCATAAACAATTATAAATAAGAGCTAGATATCATTGTGTTATGGTACAATTGGACTTTTTTCAAGGTAGTATAGATTTGTGAGCTTATAGGAAACTGATGAGCATGTTAAAGCATGAATTCATTAGCTTTAGAAGAAAGTAAACACATCTATGAATTCCACATAAACAAATATTAAATTCAAGATTCTTGTTTATATAACTGTAAGGAAAATCATAGGAAGAAGATAAAACATGTAAAGAGAGATGATTTATCCATTAGAAACTGATATAAATAGGAAACAAACACCATAGACTCACTGAAATATAGTTTCAACTGCTCCTGTATTAGCTAAAGAGAACATAAACATACAAGCCTGCTCCACAAAAGTCCAAACCTTCTCTCTGAATGAGAAATGATACATATAGACTCGATTCAACCACTTCCCTACCTTCAGGAGTCAAATTCCTAGGTGGTAGAACTGATTCCAATATTCTCTCAACTAACAGGTGGGAGTGAGAAGGTCAAATACAAACACTTCTTGTAGACTTTGTTTTGGATTTTACTTCCTTAATAAGGCATATTAAACCACAAAAACAACCTATCATGTCCATTTATTCATTATTACATCATATAACCTCAAAATAAATTCAATTACATCAAGATTTTTTACTTTGACAAAGTCAAACTGAAAACTAGGAAATTTACACAGTGAAATTTAAATGAAAAACACAGACATTTGGAGAAGCGTAATTCTGACTTTGAGCCCACTTTAAGGTGCCTTCCTGAGGTCCAAATGGATATATGAAAGAATTTCCAGCTTGATTTTCAAGTCTAGTTTCTTGAACACCTTTAAGTTTTTAAAATTACCCATGGGAAGGCCTTCAAAAATCCATTCTCCCAAGGTGACTCCAAAAGCACAACACTTCTAAAAAAGAGAGGCAGTATGCTGATTTTTTACCACTTTTTCCTCTTTTTCTCAAAATTTGGGCCCTCTATGGAAAATTTGATGAAATGGGTTTTTAGAGGATTCCACGGGCTTTCCAAAAATGCAAACCATTTTTCATTTGGATGCATGAGGAAAAAGCGTAGTGCCAAGGCGCTGTGCTTCTGTGACTGGCCAAATTTCTAAATTAGGCACCAAAATAGCCAAAAAACCAAAAATGCTCAGAATTTCTCCAAAATTTGTCAAGAGCTGCAAAATGAGGCATGTTAAGCCCTCATGGATGCTTTAGCAAGCATCTCTAAGTTAACCTTCTCATTTTGGTCCTTTAGGGTTTCTTTGAGCTTGTTTTCCAGTAGTTTGACGTTGATGTTGCAAATCATATTTCTGGTCTAGTAGAGATGTGCCATGTGCCTTAGTAGCTGGTTATCTCTATTGGCCTTGTCAAGAAGCTTCTCCAAGTAGTAATTGATCTTTTCTAACCAATACTCACTATCCTCATATATCTCTAAGGCAATTATGTCCTCCATATCTAGTCCTTCATCTAGCAAACTATGTTTTCTCTCTTATTTCAATGCCTTCTTGAGTCCTGTGGTTCTTCGCCTATTTTTCTTACCTTGTATTTTAGTTTCTTCAGTTTCATTGGCCTCCAATACTGCTTTTCATTTACCTTCCCGCTGCAATAGTTTAGCTTGCCCTTTCTCCATGATAAGTTGTCTAGCCTTTAGCTATCTATTTCCTTGTTCTAGGAATGAGATGACGAACCTTGCCATTGCCATGTTGTCCATGAGTTCTTTGATCCGAGAGTCATTTTATTTGATAGTATGTTGCATCCTTGAGGGCTTATTTTCTGTTTCTAGGTCTACGAACTCAAACTCATGCTCAATCAAATCTTTATCCTATACTAGTGATCCCTGTTTTGCTAATGTAGAAGGCTTGGCCCCTTTATCACCAGGAGAAATAAACACAAGCCTTTTTCCTCTTTGGTACATCCTAGTCACCTCAGGTGTAGGTGCTTTAGGAACCTCCACTAATTTTCTTCATGATCCAACCTCCATCTACTATGTTGGAAAGTTTGGATGTTGAACTGAAACATTAGACTCATGCCATTTCAGAGCTGTCTCCAAGAAAGAATCCTATGTCATGTTTTTCTTTGATAGTTGATGGAGAACAACCATTTTGATCAAAATATGGTGAAAAATACTAGGATAGTGTTCTTTGTTTTTCACCTATACCTTCTCAGACGTCTCGACCAGGCTTCTACATAGATAGTTGCACATGCTAAGAGGTTTCTGAGTTGTAATTGCATTAGAAGCCAGATGTGATATGCATACAATCTAGAAAACCTTCCCTCACATGTGAAAAATTTCATGAAAACCTTCATTAATGGAGCATGCTTCTCCAAAAGGTATCTAAAACGTATGACATATGTATGGGTTTCCCTATAGGGTGTTTTCAAGAAGGACTTGTAATGCTCAAGATCTAAATTCATGCCCTTAAAATAGTATTCTCCATGATCTGGTATGCCTGTAGCAAGTGAAATAGTAGCCACTAAAAATGTGAACTCAACTCTAGAAATGATATCACTTTCCCCTTTCAAATGAGTGGCAATCCAATCTATCAATTGTTCATGAAAAACAACTTCACACGCCCTTTTGAAAAACTCTAGACAACTCACTTCTTCAAAACACTGCTTGATGAATGGTGATGTATTGATTTCATTGTAGTTGGTAGGTTCATATCTGAGAAGTTTTCCTCCTTTATGGTGTTTTTTCCTCTCTGTTGAAGAATCTCCTTCCATGATGACAAAAACCCTATCAACAGGAAAATGAGAAAAAACAGTGAGGGATGAGTGAAAAAATTAAATGATGGATAGGTGGAGTGGAAATAATAGTAAGGGAAATTCTAGGAGATGGATAGGGACTATAAGCAACTTATGAAACTTAAATGAGGTGAAATGAATGGAAGGAATGCTTATGAGAAATGAAAAACAGAGTTTCTAGGAAAAATGTCCAAATTGCTAGGAATAAGCTAGAGTTTAGTTATTAGTGAATTAATTTGATGATTTGTAGTTGGTTCAGTAGGTCAAAATGTATTTATAACATGTGTAGAGGTGTAGGATGAAAGATTTACATGTTTAGCATATGAAAAATAGACTAGCCATCATTAATCCTAGCTTATAGCATGACAATATCACCTAAAACCCTAGATGATGAAACCTTGCATTTGAATCCATCTAGCTAAAGGAAAAATGTAAGTGAAGTGATGTACTTACTTGTAGAGAAGTCTAGATTAGCAAGAAAGTAAATTGCAAGGTTTAATTTTGAGTTTGGGCTATTTTTGGAAGGTTTCGGGCTACTCTGGCACAACCGCAACATAGTGTCTAGAAGCACATTTCCAAAGCGCAACATCATGTCCAGAAGTGCAATGATGGCCTCAGAAGCACAACGCAGTCTCTGGAAGCGTAGCGCCTTCAATTTTTTTCCAATTTTGCCTAAAAACCCGTGGTTTTCTTGCTAATGGATGAAAAAGCTCGATGAACAAAGTGAAATTGAAGGCAAATGAAGTGAGTTTGGGGCCTTTTGGGTTTATATAGGCAAGTATGATTCCCTTTTGAAAAGAAATGGGCCTCACATACCTTTTAAAAAACTGATTTTTCACCTTTAAGACTGAGTCACTTTGGAGAGGTGAAATCTGAGCTACATTTTTACCTTTTAAACACTGAAACTTCTCCTCCTGGAACCTTTGAGACTGAAATCATGAACAATTTGTGAAAATTCATCAATCTAATGTCAAAGAGTTTTCTTCTGATGACTGATTTAATGATGGACCTTGAAACCCTAATGACTTAATGTAGACATGATCTGTAAATGAGATCTTAAATCAACATTAATGTATTACAGACTCGTGCGCAGGAATGCTTATATTACTTAGTGAAATTGATCGAAAAGATTGTGAATAATATAGACAATGAGCAGTTTGAAAATATAACAGTCACACACATTAAGACAACAAATAATCAAGTAATTCACCAGACTTCCTGGCTACGTCTCTTGGTCTAGCTTTCAATGTCGACCTCTATATTATGTCTTCAAGAGCAGATTATTACAAGTGTGAGCTCAAACTGAGTCTCAACAGAATAGTGACAAAACAACAGGGATTTTCTTGAAATCCTCAAGTCTAAAAGAGTACACAGACTCTCCCTCTTGCTCTATGTCTTCTACTTTCTCTCTGTCTGAGCAACTGCCTCCCTCCGTCTCTACCATTGAATGGCTATTAAGCCTATCGACGTTGTCAGTTTGCATTCCTTTCTCGGGCTTTTTGGCTCCCGGTCCTTATCCATTCATCTCCCTTTTGGGCATTTGTTATGAACCAACTCACAAAAATATAGAAAAGATATTTGAACGTCTTAGAATTCAACCTCTTCGACGGGGCAACCTCCTTTACATTACACAAATGAACAATTCTTCGATGATTCAAATGACAAAACCTCCTTTCTATATATAGGAGTCTAAGGAGTCACAATATAACCCAGCCGACCTAACAATAATAATATAAAGGCACAAAAATAACAATAGAGGGATTCTATGGGGCAGAATAATAACAATATGGGGACAATATGGGCACAACAATATTAATAAGGGATACAACTACAATAGTAATGGGGTAATCACTAGTATTATAGGGACCTATCATGCCCCTCTCCTTGAAAAAAGTGTTGTCCTCAATGCTTGAGTAGTTCTGGATGCTTCTGTATAAAATTCTCATCCTCCGATGTGGAATCTTCAACAGATAAGTTCTTCCACTTGATGACATACTCCAAAATTGATCGATTTCGTAGCTGTTGAGTTTTTGTTTCTGTGAATGCTTCCGGTTCCGATATAATTTTTCCTTCCTCATCAAGTTCTGGCAATATTGTTTGAATTGGGTGCTTGTCACCTATAACCTTCTTTAAACATGAAACATGGAAAACTATGTGCACTCGAGAAGCTACAGGAAGCTCCAATTTATATGCCATAGTACCGATCTCTTGCAAAACCTTGTACAGACCATAATACTTTGGTGATAATTTATTATCCTTCTTATCTTGCTTGAGGTAAATTTGTTTATATGGTTGTAGTCGTAGGAATACCCAATCAACTACATCAAAACTTCTTTCACTGCGATGTTGATTTTCCTGTTGTTTCATTCTATTATGTGCCAACATGAGGTTATCCTTTAAGAGTTGGAGGACTTGTTGTTGATGCTTGATGTGATTTTCCAATGCTTGAACCTTAGAATTTTCTCTTAAATATGATGTGATGGATGGTAGCTAATATCCATAAAGTGCCATAAATGGGGTCATTTCTGTTGCTGTATGGAAGGAAGTGTTATACCACCATTCAGCCATAGGCAACCATCTGACCCATTGTGTCTGTTTATCAGATACAAAGCAATGAGGATATCCTTCCAAACATTTGTTTACTATCTCAGTTTTCCCATCAGATTGAGGATGATAAGATGAGATATGAGCTAACTAAGTATCGAGACAAGAAAATAATTTTGTCCAAAAATTTCCAGTGAAAATGGGATCTTTGTCACTAACAATAATCTTTGGGTTTCCATGTATCCTTTGAATTGTTTCCATAAATGCAGTAGAAACTGTACTAGCTTTAAATGGATGTGATAATGCACAAAAGTGTGCATACTTGGTAAGTCTGTCAACTACCACCATGATGACACTCTTTCCCTTAGACTTGGGTAACCTGTGATAAAATCCATTGAAACCTCCTCCCAACGTTGGCTTGGAATGGATAAAGGTTGTAATAGACCCGGTGTCTTAATTGTTTCAACTTTATTTTGTTGGCAAACCAAACATTCCGCCACAAACTTTTTGAATATCTGATTTAAGGCCATCCCAAAAAAATTCCTTCTTAACCCTATGGTAAGTTTTTAAAAATCTTGAGTGCCCTCCTAAGGGAGAAGTGTGCAATTCCATAAGAATCTTTTGTTTTAGCTGGGAATTCTTACAGAGGTATAAGCGATCTTTGTACCGTAACGAATCATTTTGCCAGCTAAATGTATCCGACGTATTGGAATCTTGTTGTAACTTTCGAATAAGTGCCCACACTTCTTCGTCATTCTTCCATTCCTCCCTTGTTGCGTTTATCCAATCTGGTTGGATAATATAAATGGCGCACAACAATGCTTCCACATCCTCATCCTTTCGTGAGAGTGCATCTGCCACCACATTTTGCTTCCCTTTTTTGTAGATGATTTCAAAGTCATAACCCAACATCTTTGTGACCCACTTTTGTTGCTCATCAGAGGATAATCTTTGTACTAAAAAGTATTTAAGGCTATCATGATCCATTTTTACCTTGAAGTGTCTTCCCATTAGGTAGGGTCGCCATTTCTTAAGTGCATGGAGTATTGCCAACATTTCCTTCTCATAAATAACTTTATGTAAAAACTTTCCCTTGATTGGACGACTTTCAAAAGCAATGGGTCTTTCATCTTACATTAAAACAGCACCAATTCCATTTCCTGAAGCATCACATTCCACAATAAAGGTTTTCTGTGAAGTTTGGTGTAGCTAAGACAGGTGCTTGGCACATTGCCTCTTTAAGATGTTCGAAGGCCTTTGTTGCTTCTGGAGTCAATGAAAATGCATATTTCTTCAATAGTGTTGTTAGAGGTGCTGCTATTCTCCCATAATTCTTAACAAACTTGCGATAATACCCTGTCAACCCGAGAAATCCTTGCAGATGTTTTATTGATGTGGGGATTTTCCATTCCTTAATGGCTTTAATTTTTCTAGGGTCTACCTTAACTCCTTCATGAGATACAATATGACCCAGATATTCCACCTCTTGTACTCCAAAGAAACATTTTGATCTTTTTGCATATAATTGTTTCTTCTCCAATAGTTGTAGCACCCTATCAACATGTTCGACATGATCCTTCCAAGACTTGTTGTAGATTAGTATATCATCAAAAAGTAATAACACAATTTTTCTAAGGAAGGGTTTGAAAATGGAATTCAACAAACCTTGAAATGTAGAAGGTGCATTGGTAAGGCCAAAAGGCATGACCAAAAATTCATAATGACCCTCATGAGTTCTAAATGTTGTTTTCGGAATGTCTTCAGTGTTCATTCTGATTTGATGATATCCTGAATGAAGATTGAACTTGGTGAAGTAAATTGATCCATGCAATTCATCCAGTAATTCATCAATGAAAGGACTGGGAAACTTATCTTTAATAGTGAGCTTGTAGAGCTACCTATAATCCAGACACATGGGCCATGATCAATCCTTCTTGTGCACCAATAATACTGGAGTAGAGAAAGAACTTTGACTAGGTTGAATTATACCAGCCTCTAGCATTTCTGCAACCATACGTTCAGTTTCACTATTTTGGGCATAGGGATATCTGTATGGCCTGATGTTTGGAGGAAAATTTCCTGGAATCAAATGAATAGCATGATCATGATCACGAATAGGTGGGAGACCTTTGGGAGTCTCAAATACCTTGAAATGATTGTCCAAGACTTTTTGGAGATCTGGAGAAATAGATGATTCCAATGTGGAAACATCTAGCGAACATAATTGTGAAATTACACCCCTTTGTTCATTTCTTAGAAGCTTTTTCATACCGTTAGAGTTGATTATCTTTCACGGTTTCCCTGCAATACCCCTTAATTCAACTTCCTTTCCTTCCACAGAAAATTTCATGAAAATTTCTTGAAAATTAAAAGCTATTGTACCCAAGGATTGTAGCCTTTGGACTCCTAATACAACATCAGCACCTCCCATTGTAATGGAAAGCATTGGGCTAGTCAATACATATTCTCCCATGGATAGCTTGATATTATGGCACTTTCTAGAGAAATTTATTGTTCCTCCATTTGCAACCATCACTTGACACTCTGGTGCTGGATATAAGAAGCAATTCAATTCTTTTGCTACCTTACAATGAGTAAAATTGTGGGTACTTATTGAATCAATCAACACTATTAACTTTTTCTTCTTGATTTGTCCTTCTATCTTGTTGGTTTGAGGAGTGGTAATTCCCACCAATGCATTACAAGATATGATCAGATTCATTTCTTCTTTATCTAGGCTTTGTTCCCAAAGTATATCCTCTTCTTTTGACCTTTCTTGCTCCTTTTCTTCTTCCTGTTCACAATCTATGTAGAATAATTTCTTCTCAGCACACTTATGACCTTTAGTGTATTTGCTATCACAACTGTAACAAAGCCCCTTTGCTCTTTTTTCTTCCAATTGCTGTGGTGTCAACCTTATAGGTTGTGGAAGACTAGGGGCAACAACACTTCCATCTTTATAGTTGTGAGTGGTATGCTTCCTCGTTGCCATACTTTTGCTTTCCATTTTTCTTGCTAACCTGAATGCCTTCTCTAATGAATTAGGTTCCCAAAGGCAAACATCATGTTGGATATTATCTTTTAAATTCCCTATGAACACATCAATCCTATGCTCCTCTGGAATATTTTTTACCCTTATGTTCAATTTTTGGAACTCCTCAATGTGCTCCATTATTGAACCCTTTTGTTTGAGACTTATCAATTGGCTAAAAAAAGTGTTGCTTTTTGTATCCTCATAATGTGCTGTCAATTCTTCCATAAAAATTGCCCAAGTGATAATTTGTTTATGAGAGCAAAGCCATTGATACCATACAAACTGATTTGGTTCCAAATATAAAGTTGCAATACGTACGTTTTGTGTGTTTTGCACATTATTGAGATCAAAAAATTGCTCCATCTGTAATATCCATGTTGCGGGATCCTTGCCATCAAACTTCCTCATATCGATTTTTGGAATATGGTGGGTCTTCGATCCAACATTAGAGTCCAGGAAACCATGACTAACATTTCTTTTGTTCACATCATGAGTTTCCTTTACTACCATTTCACCATTACTAAGTATTTCTTGTAGAAAATTTGTCAAATCTGTCTTCAAATTTGTCATGTCTGTCTTCAAATCTATCTTCAAATCTGCCATGTCTGTCTTCAAATCTATCTTCAAATCTATCTTCAAATCATCCATCTTAGCTTCCATGCCATTCATCTTAGCTTCCACACCCTTTATCTTAGATTCCACACCATTTATCTTAGATTCCATGCCATTTATCTTAGTTTCTGTTAGCTTTTGTGAGAGTGACATTTGTTGCACTTGGTCTCATAATTTTGATATATCATGTAGAATTTCTTCCTCTTCTTAATGAGTCATGATAGTGCTTTCAGGTTTCTTACTGGGTGTTTTCATTTTCTTTCCTCAGGGCATCAGTTACCGATAATAATGCTCTACTATGCCATTTGAATTCTTCAAAATAATTTTTCAAACCAAGCTTAAGAAAAAGTTTAAAAAAATCTACACACCATTTTTCGCTTTGTAGGAGCTCGATATTGCCTCTGATGTATCTGTGTAATTTCAGATCATCTAGTTCTGAAATTGTGATCTGTAGTAGCCCTCTATATCATCTTTCCAATTCTACTAGTCTGATCCAAATTGGATTCTCCAAGGAAGAGTTATGCCAAATCTCCCATAGTGACCTGATTATAGACTAGTTCAGTAGAGCGAACTTGTACGACATGCCACGTGTCCCTGTTTTGAGCTTTGGCTCTGAAAATATATACAAAAAACTAAAGTTTGTCCTCTTTCTGTACCTTCTTATGAAACTTCAATCCAATGCTTAGAGATAAAGTTATGACAATTTTCCCCAGGTCACCTGTTTGGAATGTAATTCATGAGTCTACTAAAAGACCAACTTACTCAGATCATATCTCAGCAAATATAGTGTGAAAATCTCTAAAATTCGGACTCAAGGTTCAGTACGATTTCATCTCAAATGGGTTTATTTTTTCGCTTCTGAAACGTTGCAGAAAAAAAGTTATAGCAATAATGCCACGATGACCTATTTGGAGCAGTGAAACCCTAGAATCCAAAGCTCTGATACCAAATGTTATGAACCAGCTCACAAAAAGATAGAAAAGATAGTTGAACGCCTTAGAATTCAGCCTCTTCAAGGGGGAAACCTCCTTTACATTACACAAATGAACAATTCTTGGATGATTCAATTGACAAAACCTCCTTTCTATATATAGGAGTCTAAGGAGTCAAAATATAACCTAACCGACCTAACAATAATAATATAAAGGCACAAAAATAACAATAGAGGGATTCTATGGGGCACAGTAACAAAAATATGGGGACAATAGGGGCACAACAATATTAATAAGAGATACAACTATAATAGTAATGGGGTAATCACTAGTATTATTGGGACCTATGAGCGTTAAACAATCATTGTAAAACACTTAAGGTATGGTGGCCACCTGTTTGTAATGGAAAGGACCACTGGTGTAGGTGAAATCCTAGGGAATACGTTCCTCTGTTTACACAGAGAAATACACAAAAACAGTGAAAAATTCTGCCAATTCAGACTCCAAATGATATTGAATTCACCCTATAATCCTATCGGGTCTGCCTTTTATGGTTGTTGCAAGCCCCTTTGTATTTCACATCATTGATTTGTTTGAACTCCGATCCAACGACTAACAACCATTTTGGGTGGCTTATGTGCATGGAGATTACCCGCCCAAAAAGGCAGTTTTCACTCTCCTACAGGGTGCTACGTGTCGCCCAATGTATGGAATAGGGCAGAGCCCGTCCAATACCACTTACTGCCTGAGACCTACCTGAAATCCCGCTTCCCACAAAACTCAAATAACGTAAAGCCACATATATAAACCTTTCAGATCCGGCTTTATTGTTGTCATCACCCAAAAATTCTCAAAACATCATTTTGTGAACTCTGCTTATGGTCATGATTTCAAGGAGGTCTAAAAGTCATTTTAGTCTTGATAAAAGGGTAAGTGATAGGGTTTGAAGTCTTAAAATGCCATCTTTCATTTCCAAATAAAGTCCTTTAGGTCCACTCCATGGTCAAATAGGTCACATTTTCCATTTATAAGTCATTCCATTAAGTTTGGGGTTAAATTTTTGTAGTCATATAGGAATCCACAATTTCGTAGCATGGCTAGTTCAAAAAAGGTGATTTGCACTATGAAATTGTTGTGTATGCTCTTTTTTTCTGTTTTTATTCGTTAACTTCCAAAGGGTTTCCTGAGCAATTGAAAAATAATTTTTGAAAACGGAAAGAGTTTGTTCTTCCTAACATAATTAAATACAAAAACCTCTCTCATTTTCTTTAAATTAATTATGAGGTAGGAGACATTGATGACCCAACTTGCACTACGAAACTGTTGAAAGTCATTGAGAGGAAAACTTTGTTTTCTAGTTTTAGTAGTTCACTTCATGATCCGTTTCTGGTCAAATTCAAAAGTATTTTAGAATTATAAATGATTTTCCACTTCATAAAATTTCCAGCTACAATAACCTCTCTCACTTTCCTCAGAAGTGTTACCAGTGGAGAGAAACAAGGCTTTATTTGAAACCATATTTTCAGAAATCAGAATTTTCCAGTTTTACACATGTTGTTCAAAGACAGTTTCTGGACAGTTAGGTCATGGATCAACAAAGTATGATCTTAATTTTTGTTTTTATGTGGTTTTGGAATGGAAAATAAATATAAAGGCATTAACCCTAAGGCTAAAGAAACTCCACCAGCAAAAATTAGTAAACCTGTAATGACCAGGTCAAAAAGATTTGTTAAACTGAAACCTAGAAAGCATGTGAAAAAGAAAGTGAGTAAAACATCAATGGTTATTCTTTAGACTCCTCAATATAAAAATAAAAAGGTAGCTGAAGTTAAATAAATGACACAATATCAGTTAGCTGTCACTTTTGAAAAGTTAACTTTGTGACAAACAACTTGCTGTCCAAATAGTTCTTTACAGTTGTCATATTTTTAAGAGGGCAATTTGGGTTATAAAGGGAAATTGCCATGAAGATGAAAGCATAAGAAGAAGGCTATGTGTTTGGATAGGAGCCTATAGAGCTTTAACTAATCATGGATGACCTCAGCCTCACACAAGCTTTCATCCAGACAGGTTACATGTATTCCTACCTGGAGCTGCAAGGGGATTTGTGTGTTTCTTGGACTATTTTGAGCTGTTGGTTTCAAAAGGAATTTTTAGGCAAATGAAGATGATTTTCAAAAATATGAAGAAGGTTTTTTCTATGAACATAACAAGGAACAAAAACCTCTTTAAAATTTCTTTCAGGTACTACCAATTTGGAGATTCAAAGTTTCCTTTGAGATCTATTTTCAGAACTCAGAATTTTTCCTGTTTTATACATGATTTTATAATGCAGATTTTGGGCAAATGAAGCTAGTTTTCAAAAAATGGAGAGAATTTTTTCTTATAAACATTCGTATCTACAAACATTTCCTCCATTTTTGTAGCAACTGTCAAGGATCAAGAGATAGGAGCTCAAGGGTTCAGCCTTCTTTTTAAGGAAAAACAAAGTTATTTTTAATGGTTGATGAAGTGGCTAAAGGTGAAAAGGTTGTTTCTTGAGGAGGGGGGAAGGTAAAATGTACTTAAAGAAGTTCCACATCAGCATGAAAAATAGTATTAGATCAATCATTAGACAACTGGAGATATTTAGTTAAAGAAAGAGTTTGAAGACACTAGTCTACATGTGTCAGGTCATCAAATTGATATCTCCTTAATGATAAGTAGAGTAACTTCACAAAGGCCGTCAGAATATTAATGTTTGGTTGATGGTCATCATTGTTAAAAGATAGGATTCCTTTCAAAGAATATTTGGATCATTTTGGTTTAAATGTAATAATTAGGTGTTTGAGTCATAGTAGGACTCTAACTCTTAAATCGAAAAGGTGTCAGTCCTAGTTTTATGAATCTAGTTAGTAGTTATATTTGGTGTCATTTGTAAAGTCTAATGGTATAGCCACTTGGAAAACTTGTTGTAAAGGCTAGATTCCTATAAATAATGTAAACTTCAATGTACACAAGGTTAGAATTGGATTAGCAAAAGAAGCTGTGTTATTGTAGTAGGTTGTGTGTTTTTCAAACTTAATACAGAGATTAGTTTTAATACTCAAGATTCAAAAGGGGCTTATGTGTTTGATATTTCTATGGCCTTTTTCAATTACTTATTTGTAGTGGTATGAGCATGTGTTATCTATAATTCATTGGAAAATTCTCTAACTTCCTTCACATACTTGTAAACTGTGTTATTATTTCACATATAAACCTAAACTCCAAGTGCCTTGACTTTGATGTTTAGCTGATTATGATGTTTTGTTGAAGACTATACTGACTCCATAGCCCAATAGATGTTTTATAAATCTTTGATTGAACCAGTTATACATTTTTGTCCATTTTTATTTATAGAGTTAGCCATCTAATCATTAATCAAAAATCCTAAAACTATTGAGAGAGCCCTCTCAGGTTGAGGAGGCTAAGCCTCAACCAAAAGATTGGTTTGAAAGAGTTACTCAGAATCTACTTGATCAATAGCCTATCAGGGTCAGATTTTGTGATAACAATTTCTTCGGGTCATTTCCTATTCTATTTCGATTTTATTACAGAAATGCGTAATACACAGAAAAAGCCCAACAAACACTTTTATATTGAAACTCAAAATTTATAGGACTGCATTTATAAACCTCGTCAGGTCCGCCTCCATCACAATCACAAGTGGCATCAGCTATGGGTCTTTTCCCCTTTGTATTGTTGCGATGTGATATATCACAATCACATATTGCATAGTCTTCGGGCCTTCGGTAAGTCCTCCCTTTGGAAATTTCATGACCCGATAATGTAATTGTGGTCGTTGATCTGCGCACTTGATCAACGGTCCACATTGTGTTGCAGGATCGCGATCGCAAATTCCATAAGGCTACCTCTGATACGCTCTGCTGACTGTGATATTGCCAATTGCTCTAATGCAATTTGTTTATTTGATCTGGATGGTTGATCGGTTTGATCCGACAGTTTTGGTTCAACGATACTTCAACCTTCGTTGTACTTTGTTTCCGCCAATTCTTTAGTGTTTTCCCCTTCAATAAGATTTTCTGATAGATTTAAAGACTTAGACTTATAGGGTTTTAGGATCCATTTTGCATCATGCCTTCCCACTGAAAAGCTTTTGGGCCACCAAAAGTTGGTTTTAGGAATTGATCAAGTGAGGATACAACTCCCTCACTTGTTTAACTTATATCCATCGTGATTTGCTTGGATTTGAACGTTTGAGCCCTATTCTCAGGTACTCAACATCCCTTCCACGCATAGTTCTCACCTTCCTGTCCAGAACTGTATCTTCCTGTAACTCATTGAGATATTCAAGCAACAGATCCTCAATGGAAGGCAACTAACTTTGCTCTTCAGGATCTTCAATTAGTGAAGGTTCATACAATCTCAAGTTTTCTACATTAATGACTGAATAGATATGCATATAAGCTAGCAAATCAAGGCGAAAATAATTTTCACCAATTTTATCAAGTATCTTGAAAGGTCCATACCTTATTGGTTTTATCTTCTTACCTTCACCTTGCATTGTATCCTTGCTGATGTATAGCCAGACTTGATCACCAACTTGGAAAGTACGCTCAACCCGATGGTTGTCATGTCTTGCCTTGTACTTGGCCTGACTTCTTTCTAGCTATTCCTGTACTGTCTGGTGAATTTCATGGATTTGTTCAATGAACTTGGTTTCTTTGTCCACATCACTATGTCCATCAACTACTATGTCTTTACCAAAGACAAAATCCAAGGGAGACTTTGGTACAAAACCAAAACAAGTCTCAGAAGGAGATCTCTGAGTAGAAGAGTGCTTAGCATGGTTGTAAGCTTGCTGTACATAGCACAAATGCTCATCCCAAAGCTTGGGATGCTTGCTGCAATAGCCTCTGAGCAACTCGATCACTGCCTTGTTGACCACCTCTATTTTCCCATCTGTTTGTAGATGAAATGTTGTGCTCTTCTTCAACTTGGTGTCCATCAACTCCCACAGATTTGACCAAAACTTCCCAACAAATCGAGAATCTCAATCAGATACAATAGAAGTGGGTAAACCAAAATGAACCCATACATTCTGAAAGAATAACTCTGTTGTTTGTTCAACTGTAACCTTCTTGTTACAAGGTACCAAAATACACATTTTATTGAACCTATCGACAACAACATACAAATAATAATGACCTTTTCTATATTTTGGCAATCCCCCAGCAAAGTACATGGAAACACTTTACCAAGGATGAGAAGGAATTGGAAGTGGAGTGTACAAGCCTAATTTTCTATTATTGGGCTTGCTTGTAGCACATATAGTACACCCTTTGATATATTTAGAAACTGTCTCATGCATTCTGGGCCAATAACAGAACCTTTGCAATTGTGCAACTGTTTTACTTACACCAAAATGACGTAATATGAGAGAAGTATGTGCTTCTCGAATTATGTTAACTCTTTTAGTTTGTGGCATGCATAACTTTCCCAAATGATATAAGAGTTGGTCCTTTACATAATAATCTAATTCTTCTACTTGCTTGCCATGACTTAAAGTTGCATATACATCATTAAAATCTACATCTTGAGCATATTGTTCAATGTAATTTTCATGCATTACTGAGTGATGCTTAAGTATAGTAGATTCATTTATGATTGTTCTTGACAACATATCTACAACCTTATTGTCAGGGAAAATTTTAAGAACCCCCACTAAATTTATAAATATAATAAATGGGCGAATCTCCATGGTATATAGGAAAAATGGAAGGTGATTTTATCAATAATATAATATGTATATATATTTTTTTGGCGAATCTCTCACCAGGCATGGCGAATATTTTACTCAATTAAAATCTTGTAATATCTTGGCAAGTCTTTCACTACTATGGTGAATACCATGGGTCAATACCATGTGCCATTTTGGTGAATACCATGGGTCAATACCATGTGCCATATTTTTATTAATTCTAATCTTAGGGTTAATAATGGTTTTTTTCATGGTATTAATAACAATCTAGTCCATGGTATTTGTCCCATAGTATTTTGCCCATAGGTTTCACCTAAATATAACCCATTTTTTGAGTGTTCGTAAATATAAGGTGACTTACGGAGTAAATATAAAAAAATGTTTTATTTGTTTACCATACCTCTCGTTTATTTATATTTTTATTAATTTACCATACCTCTTTTACAAATATGGTATTTGGCCCATAGGATTCACTTAAATAAAACCTCTTTCGAATGAGGGTTATGTACTAAATATAAAAAGATGTTTTTTTTATTTACCATACGTCTAGTTTATTTATATTTTTATTTATTTACCATACCTTTTGAGTGAGTATAAAAAGATGTTTTATTTATTTACCATACCTCCACTTTACTTATATTTTTATTTGTTTACACCCTTACATGTATATAAGGTGACTTATGGAGTAAATATAAAAAAATGTTTTATTTGTTTACCATACCTCTCGTTTATTTATATTTTTATTAATTTACCATACCTCTTTTATAAATATGGTATTTGGCCCATAGGATTCACTTAAATAAAACCTATTCTTGAAAATGGGCGAATGGAAGGTTGTAACTCCTAATTTCAAGGGCTAAATTTACCTTTTTTACCCTCTCCCTTAATATAAGGTGGGCTATTTGAGGTGATTTGTAAAAATGTACTATGATACAAAATATTCGCCCACTAAAAATTTAAAACCCCTTAATTTCGCCAAAGGGCGAACATTCGCCCCTAAAATTATCCTTGCTTATTGTCTATTCCCTTCTTATATCTGATGACAGTATGAAGTTGTTGTAGAAAACCCATCCACCTATAATGTCTTGATTGCTACAATTTAGTTTGTGAGTGCAAATATTGAAGTGGTTGATGATTTGCATGTATGATTGTTTCCTTACCCATTAGGTAATGTTTACACTTTTTCACTTTGTACTAATGCATACAATTCTTTATCATATGTGGGATAATTAACTACTGTAGAAGTAAATGTCTCATAATGATAACACATGGGTTTTCCGTGTTGCATCAACACTACTCCCATGGCATAGTCACTGGCATCTGTATCTCAAATGGATGTTGAAGATCTAGCAGTGCTAGTACTGGTGTTGTACTGATTTTCTCTTTTAAGGTGTCAAAGGATTTTTGATGTTTACCTCCCCACTGAAACACCTACTTCAATCCTGTTAAAACATGTAATGGAGCTGCAATAAAAGAAAAGTTAACAATAAAATTCCTCCAGTATTGTGTTTCCCCTAGGAAACTCCTAACCTCTGTAGCAGATTTGGCTTTAGGCCAGTTCACAATGACTTCAACCTTAGAGGGATCTATCTTCAATTCACCAGCCCTACAATATAACCCAAATAATTTAAATATGTTCTGCCAAATTCACATTTTGATAGTTTTACATAGAGATTTTCTTTTTTTAAAACATATAAAGTATGCTTTACATGCTTTACATGGTCTTCCCATGTCTTGCTAAAAACAAGAATGTCATGTAAATAAACAATTACAAAATCATCAATAAAAGATCTGAGTACATCATTCATAACTCTCATAAATGTAGCAGGAGCATTAGTTAAGCCAAAAGGCATAACCAACCATTCATACAGTCCTTGCTTTGTCTTGAAAGTAGTTTTCCATGCATCCTGTTCTGTAACTCTGACCTAATATTAATCACTTCGTAAGTATAACTTAGAAAATTAAACTGCTTCTTTCAATTGATCTAATCGATCATGAATACGAGGAAGATGATAACGATTCTTGATCATTATTTTATTTAGTGCTCTATAGTCAATGCACATTCTCCACGATCCATCTTTCTTTCTCACTAGCACGATTGGAGATCCACATGGTGATGTGCTTGGTCGTATAAACCCTTTATCGAGCAACTCCTGTACCTGCTTCTTTATCTTTGCATTCTCTAAAGCTGACAACCTGTACATTCCAATGTTAGGTAATGGAGCATCTTTATACAAACAAATATCATGTACTATTTCTCGCTTGGGTGGCAGACCTTTTGGTTCTTGAAATAGAACATCATACTTTGGGACAACTTTAACTAATTCAACTTTTTATTTAGAATCACAACCTTCAAATCCATTGGACATTTTAGGATCCTTTGCCTTTACAGCCATTAGTAAAAACTGCTTACTTGAATTCACAATTCTTTTCATCTGTCTTGAATTTATGAGAGAATAGTTATTTTTGAGTTTATGAGCTCTTACAATATATTCAATTCCATCTTTAGTGAGTTGATACTTATTCTCAGCTCTATAGAAGATAGCTTTCCTATCATACAAGTATGGAATTCCAAAAACAATACCACATATATCCAATGGAACTATATCTAACTCAACCTCATCTAGAAATGTTCATCCAATAGCAAACCGAAGTTTACATTGTCTCATTACTTGTAGCTTTGTTTTATCACACACCCAACCTAATGGATATGGCTTCTCATGATGTTTTGTTTGTAATCCCAAATTCTTTACAATTGTTTCAGAAATCAAATTTACTTGTGATCCACTATCAAACAAAGTATCAATCTTATTATGCCTGGAAATTACTCTAATACAAAAAAGCTCATTTCTTTCCCTCTCGTTACTTTCATTATCAACAAATTGTGCAGAATTACTTGTGGAGGCTTTAGAATTGTTAACTTTAATACCTATGGCTGTAACTGTTGTTTCATTGCCAGAATCTGATCCCAAGTCATACTGAATAGCTGCAACATTCTATCTCCTTACCACTGAACTTCTTAAGTCTCTGTTCTAGATGCAAAAGCTAGTAGTGTTCCTCATTGTGTCCTTCTTTCTTACAATGAATGCATGAAGGTTTATCCTTCTTTGCAATGTTTTCTTTCCTCTCCTTCCATTTTAGTTTCTTTTTTTCCTTGTTCTTGCTTACAGAATATTTAGATGTTCCCCCAATCTCTAGGTTTACATTCTTACCTCTAGCTTCTAGATGTGTGGCTTGAAATGATACATTATCTATGCTAGTGGGATTAAACATGAGAATAATATGCTTTAAATAGCTATGAAGACCACCTCTAATGATATTCCTAGAGTTAAAGCTCTCTTTCTGAATTCCTGAGTATAACTCTGTATGCTCTAACCCTTCAGCTGGTGAAGAGTTTTCCAACTCATCATTGCCTGCTGCACGTAAGCTAAAGGATAGAATTGCTTTTTGACAGCATAAACAAATTCATTCCAAGTAGAAATGATTTTACCATGTTTTTGCAGATCAGCTTGTGTCTTGCCTTCCCACCATACTAGTGCAGTTCCTCCAAGTCGAATGCTAGCCAGTTAAATCTCGTTCCTTTCTGAATCAATGCTCTGCACCTTGCAATATACATCAATCTATATTATCCAATTATATAGCTTCTCTGCATTTAGTTCTCCATCATAAATTGGCAAATTGAACTTCACATCTAATTTAATCAAAGAAGTCTTATTCTTTCTCTTATCAAGGCTAGTTTTATGCGAAGAAGATGATGAGGATGATGAAGGTGATGATGGAGGAGATGGTGGAGGAAACATTTCCCCTTTCCTTTTGCCTTCTGGAGGGGCAACTAGAAAAGGTTTCTCTGCTCCTTTTTCTGGTTTAGGTATTGAAGTGCTTTCACCTCAACCCTTCTTAAATTCTAGATACATCTCTTCCACCATGGCTTGCATGGCCTTCAAACTTTCTATAAATTGAGATTCTAATCCCAATGGAGCTTCTTCTGCCATTCTCCTTTGAGAATAGACTCTTCCAATCTCTCAATTAGCCTCAATAAGTTCTCCTTCTCCTAGTCTAAGCTTTAATCTAGTTAGCATTCAAAATCCAGCACAAGCTTGTCTAACCTTAATAAAACCAAATGCTCTAATACCACTTGATCTGTAAATGATATCTTAAATCAACATTAAGGTATTACATACTCATGTGTAGGAATGCATATATTACTTAGTGCAACGGATCGAAAAGATTGTGAATAATATAGAAAATGAGCAATTAGAAATCATAACAGTCACACACATTAACACAAAAGATAGTCAAGGAGTTCACCAAACATCCTGGCTACGTCTCCTGGTCCAGCTTTCAGTGTCAACCTCTATATGATGTCTTCAAGAGAAGATTATTACAAGTGTGAGCTCAAACTAAGTCTCAACATGAAAATGACAAAACAACAGGGATTTACTTGAAATCCTCAAGTCTACAATAGTATAAAGACTCTCCCTCTTGCTCTTTGTCTTCTGCTTTCTCTTTGTCTGAGCAATTGCCTCCCTCTATCTCTGACATTGAATGGATTTTAAGCCTATTGGCGCTGTCAGTTTGCATTCCTTTCTTAGGCTTTTTGGCTCCTGGCCCCTGTCTGTTCATCTCCCTTTCAGGCGTTAAACAATCATTGTAAAACACTTAAGGTATGGTGGCCACTTATTTGTAATGGAAAGGACTATTGGTGCAAGTGAAATACCCAAGAATATGTTCCTCTATTTACACAGATAAATACACCAAAACAGTGAAAATTTCCGCCAAGTCAGACTTCAAATGATATTGAATCCACCCTATAATCCTAATGGTTCACCTTTTATGGATGTCGCAAGCCCCTTTGTATTTCACACCATTGATCTGTCTCGTCTCCAATCCAACGGTTGACAGCCATTTCGGGTGGCTTATGTGCACAGAGATTACCCATCCGAAAAGGTGGTTTTCTCTCTCCTGTGGGGCGCTACATGTCAGCCGGTGTATGGAATTGGGTGGAGCCCGTCCAATACCACTTATTTCCTAAGGCCCGCCAGAAATCTCGCTTACCACAGAACTCAAATAACATAAAGCCACATCTATAAACCTTCCGGGTTTGGCTTTATCACTTCAGGTCATTTCCTTTTGTATTTTAGTTTTATAATGGAAATGTGCTAATACATAGAAAAAGCCCAAAAAACACTTCTATATCGGAACTCAAAATTTATAGGGTCGCATTATAAACCCCATTGGGTCCGCCTTGATCGCAATCGCAAGTCGCATTGGCTATGGGTCTTCGTCTCTTTGTATTGTTGTGATGTGATATTGCGATGCGATATATCACAATCACATATTGTATGGTCTTTGGGCCTTCGATAAGTCCTCCCTTTGGAAATCTCACGACACGATAATGTAATCTTGACTGTTGTTTTGTGCACTTGATCAATGGTCCATGTTGTGTTGCTAGATCGTGATCGCAACTTCCATAGGGTTTCCTCTAATACACTTCGCTAAATTCGATATCGCTAATCCCTCCAATGTGATCTACCAATTTGATCTGGACTGTTGATCAGTGTGATTCGATAGTTTTGGTTCAACGATACTTCAACCTTCACTTTACTTTGTTTCGGCCAATTCTTTAGTGTTTTCCTCTTCGATAGGGTTTTCTGATGGTTTTAAAGACTTAGACTTAGAGGGTTTTAGGATCCATTTTGGATTAAGACATGACACTGAGTGGAATGGTGATAATGATGGATGATATAATGAAAACATTCTTTTTATGATGACACCTTCATCCGAGTGAGATAAGTGACTAGCATGTGTGATTTTTCTAAAAGAATGAAAACATTCCTAGACAAACTAGCCAGTGACCAAATTTTACTCTTTCAACCTAGTGACATGATAAAATTTAACCTTGAGACTCCTAACAAAATTAGTAAAAGCATATTTGATCAATGTTGGAAGGCAGATAAGACTAGCACTATCAGTTGGCTCACTGCATATGTCACACCCTTTCTACCAATAGAGTTATCTTACTTGCCTCTGTGTGAAATCATGGTCAAGGAATCACTGTATGACCCACTGTTCGGACTCCTACACCAAACAATCAGAGGTCTATTGGGACTTCTTACTAGGGAGATCCCATGATATGTTGGCAAGTCTAGCACCGCCAACATTTATGGTGCTAGAAGTAGGGATAGATGACAAGTTGTGTCCTCTCATCCTATTTTGAACCTTTGCATATCTATCATGGAGTCTTGCACTCTTCTCATGATGGAGCTTTTCAATCTCTTGTCCACATACACATATGATGGTGAAGGCAAAGTGGCCTGGCCTGATTTCTTACATGAATTTCTTTCCATGCTTCATAAGGAATATGGATATTTTGACGAATGGGCCAGTTTGTTTCTTGCATACACACTTCGCGAATCTCCACATTGATGGTTGTGCAGCTTGCCAACTAGCAATGTGCACTCATTTGAGCATTTATGTGATTTCATTGAAGACACTTTCTATCATTTTGATCCAGAATGTCTTGACCAAAAAATGTTACAAGAACGGAAGGCTCCACATGGATCGCATATGGATTTTTGGCAGCACTTCCATGATTTGTAGCTTCAAGCTCTGAAGAGCTAGATGAAATTTTTCTATGTTTCAGAATGATTTCGTATTGCCTTAAGAAATATGCTCACGCTAAGAATATGTTTGAAATCAAGCCTCACCCAGTATTCTTTAGTGATGGAGTTGTGCAATCACAGATGGATGTGGTCACTGTCACAAGTGATTGTCCACCGTCTCCTCATCAAACAGCTCTGCCACTACAGAGTGATGTGCGAGATCATGCTCACACATCTCTTTAGTTGTCACATCCTCCCAACATCACTTCACTTAATTTTCACATAGATTTGGTTGTGACTCCATCGCATTGTCATATACATTTTGTACCACAACCTCCATCTTCATACTCAGCTAATCCTTTAGATGATGTTGTCTTGTGTTCTTCCATTCCAGTCTCCACACTTATTATGAACGAGGATTAAGCCATCGACAAAGTTGGTGTTGCAAAACCAACATGCACTGTCATTCATGAAAGGTATGACTGGAGGCTTGAGCATCAACACTTGGTGAAGGATGACTCCTTTCTGTCCGAGCCCCCTTTGTTCTTTCCTAACATTTTTAGTGAATTTACCATCCATGATTTTGCATCTATATCTTCATCTATGGATGTGCCCATTGTTGATCACTTGCAGGACACATTGTATGTCAATCCATCATCTCAAAATGGAGAGGACAAGTTATTCAGTGAAAATCGACTTTATTTTTCATGCTCCTTTTCCGAAAACATAGACGATGAATTTGTTCGCTTCTCATCTACCTCTCTATTTGATTCATCAGATCATGAGGATGCTAATGAAATTATTGATTTTCTGATCATGGCTATTGCGATCCGCTTATTTCCATATTCAATCACGATCATGATTCTATCGCAGTTGATTTTTTTAAGCCACTGATTTATGATGATCTATCTGTCGATGAATTCGAAACCTCCCAGACTGTTGAGACACTTCAGCTCGAGTTGATGGTTATGTCAAGCCCGCATTGTCTTGAGGTTGGTTTCACTTCCAATCAAGAAATTGTTCAATACCCCGAGGCTCCTCATCGCTCATCTGTATGCATTGAAGATCAATCTCACACACAACTCATGCTTCCTCCACTCAAACAACACGATCCCATTGCTCATGCATTGGAGGAATCTTATATTGCAAGCACATGTGCACGACGCAAGATGTCTTTGTTTCTTTCGTTTTCTTGCGTGTCATAGTCAAGAGTATGTGTATGCTTCAAAGATACATGTAGTGTCGTACATTGCCATGATAAGTCCATGGATTTCTCGTCATATACTTACACTCACTTATGTCTTGTGGGAACTTTTAAACATGAAGTGTATTTGTCTTCATTGTTATATCTTTCTTGTTTGCTACTTTGCACCACCGGGTTGCTCGCAGACCAAACCTTCACCAACATGGTTCAACCAATGCGCCGATGGCTGCATTGGAAATATCACTTCACGTGATCAGGCCCATGCACTATTAGCTTAGGAGTAGGAGTAGTTTTTTCTTTCAATCTGTTTGCTTGCATGCTTGTTTGCTTACCTGCTTTGCTTGTTTGTTTGATTACTTTGCTTTCGCATTTGCTTCTACTGCTGCTTCTACTTTGCTTTGTTGTTTTCTTGTTTTGTTTGTAGATTAGTTTTGCATGAAACCATGTATGATTCTTGAAACAAGATGGGTAAAGTACAAGAGGTCTTGTACTGCTATCACTACTTGTTTATCTTTCATCCCACCTCTGTATGAAGAACATTTTAATTTTAGTCGATGATACGTTGAAGGAAAATACGTACTATTCGAAGCAAACCTTGGTGAAAACATGACACTTGCATGCTAACTAGTGTCACCTACTCTAGTCAGTTTATTTTGGGTTAACCCTTGTCATCTTAGTTGAGTAGAGTAAGGTGAGGGGGGAAGATTAACATGCATGTCAGAGGTATATAATAAACTACTTCTCTAAAGGAACAACCTTTTCTACTCTCAATAAGTTAGGATCCCTCTTCCGCCTCTGAAATGACTATGTTCTATGCACAGTTATGAGAAAATAAAAAATAAAAATGAAAAAATAAAAATAAAAGGTGAAATTTTTCAAAAATGAAGGCGAAAGAAGAGAAAGACTTCCCATGCAGAAAGGTGATGCAAGTAACTCTGTCGAGGTATTGCCCAGGCTCACTAGCAGTGGAGTGATGCTTATGTTCCTGCATGACTCCGATGGGGTACTGTCTAGGCCTGCTGGAGGCGGAGCAACACCAGAGATCAAACTAAGACTCTAATGATTATACTACTTGTGCACCAATATACCCCTCAGCCCCAATCGAAACAACTATGTTTCCTTAGCTTGGAATGTGTGTTAATCAACTAAGAGCTTGGCAGATGCTACATCTTATAATTAGGCTAGTGTGAAACTGAGACGAACTAAGAAGTAAACAATACTTCTGGAGGTGTTAGACTTGTTTTCCATGAACAAGGTCCATTCAGAGAACTGGAGTTCTACCAGTGTGTCACCAAGTGTTGTAGTGGCTACAACCACCTTCCAAAATTTTTCCTTAACTTCGTTTTGGAGCCTTCCTACCAACGTTTCACAACAACATGTCTTGCTTCATTAAGTACACAAGCTTCAGTGATTTTCTTGTAGAAAGAAAACCTATCTATCAAAGCTTAATGCATTCCCCTCATAGGCCATTTCTTTGCACTTGGTCCAACTGCAGGCTGAGAAAATCCCTCAAGAAATTGCACAATTATGGAGGGAAACCATCCTTCCCTCTAGAAATTACACGATTCTGTCTGGAAGCCTGATGGGCTCCAAAATTGAGCAAATCTGCAAGTTAAGCTTCATCCAAAATATTGCATAATTCCTCCCAGTAGGGTTGTTCATCCCAGGAATTGCATAATCCTGGGTAGCAGTCAACTTCTCTACCCAAAAATTGTACAAATCTCCAGGGAAGCCATCCCAGCTCCCTTCCAGAAATGAACATTTATTCCCAGTAGTTGAGCAGGCTCTTGCATGTGTAGGATGTTTGACCAGTTCCATTTGGGACAGAGGAAACTTAACTTGCATGCATGGGATGATTTTTCTCGGAATAGAAAAAGAAACATGCAAAAAACATCCCTAGATTTTAGGGATCTATTTTTAGCAGCTGAAGGTTACATGCAAAAAACATTTTAGAATCTTTCCTCCAAGTGTCGCTCTTTCCTCGATTTGTGGCATGCACATCGTGAGCTTCAAGCTTATTTATTCAATGCTTGAGAGCTCATTTCTTCACATAAATCTTGGACCTCTGACATCCCATAGAACATCCAGGACTCTTTGACACATCCAGTTCAGCTATTCACGGGTAAGTGGTCTCAAATTGGTAGCATTTCTATCACTTTTTGTGTTTTCGCTTGTGTGGGTATTGTTTTCTTGATTTATTTGAACACTTGTTGTTGTTTACAAGCATACTAGATTGTACTAGCACCATTTTAGTTTTCGTTAGTATCTCATTGTTGCTGCATGCATGAAACTGTTTTGCACAAATGATCGTCGATTCAGAAACTCACTTCACCCACATGCACATTGTTCCATTTTCTAAAAATTTCATTCACTATTTGCATGCATGATCATTTTCTTTTGCTTACACTCAGTATCTCTATGCATTCACTTACACATTTTCTTTCAGTTTCCCGTCGACGGGTCTGGGTAGCCTTGGCCCAGACTCTACCTCACCAAGGCATCATTAAGCAATCTTGAGAGGGAAGGCTTTGTCTTCCCCTCAGGAAATGAATATTTCTGCCGAGTAACTATCCTCGAGGCTTGCTTTGAACAATTCTAAGGGACAGTGATTGCTGGCCCAAAAAATTGCACAATGCAGTTACTAAGCTTGCAACCATTGCCAGCTGAAATTGCACATTACGCAATTCCAACAGTCAGCAGTTAGCCTAGATTATGCATTGCATAATTCCAATAGCCAGTCATGCCTCCTAGGAAACCCAGAATATTTTTACACAAGCCTAGCAGCCAGTCTCCTAGCCTCCTAGAAGAATTTGCACAATCCTTTACAGTCAATCCCCAAGTATGTGATATGTCGTTCTTGAATTTGCTTTGGTTTTCATTGACAAATTTCTTTCCATGCATGTCGCTTTGTCTCCATATTTAGTAGGTGTTCATCTGCCTCTTAACAGTTCAGGATCAATGGCCTCCAAGAGAGCAAGATCAAAGGAAACTTACGGAAGTGCAACTAAAGCAACAATTGAGTGACTTTTCGCAAGTCTATTGATCTATGAAGATACCAAGTTGATTCTATACAAGGAAATCAAGTTGAAACGGCAAGAGGTCAAGGATGCATTTGCAGGCATATTTGGGGAAGACCTCGAAGACCTCCAGGTATACGTGAACATCCACAAGTCCATCTTGTACCGGATTGCATGTAGATACCCCATGTTCGCATGCACGAACATGATACAATGGATCGTCTTGCACACTGATCCTCAGACGATGACCTTGAGAAGTGTCAGAGTGATGAAGATTGCAACCTTCAGGGCACAGGATTATGATGAAATGTATCATATGTTAGAGCTAATGACTATCATGGAGAATCCCTTCAGCTTACCCAACAACAATGCCAACTCAAGGGAGATTCTAAATAAATGGGTAAAGGAGCCATCTAGATTTAGGATGACACCCAAACAAATCTATAAGACGAAGATAATGTGGCAGGCATATCAATACTTGGTCATATTTTCATGTTGAATATATGGCCAAGAAATCATGGAAACCTTCCCACAGAGATGGGTGGTTGCACTGGACCAATTGGCCAGAGAAGGAAAAGTATGAAACTGGTCCAGCATGTTGGCTCATCAGCTGAAGGAACAGGTAACAAGGGCTCGATAGTTGCCCAAAGGTATACAAGCATAAATCTACATGTTCGCCTACATCTTGGATGTAGTCTATGCCCAGTAGGAGTTTCTGGGCTTGAAGTGAGCATGGTCACTGACGGAGACTGTTGTGAACACTTATTGTAAGATGTTGTCCAAATGCAGCTTTAGAGGAGTTATCACACGACTGTCAAATCATTTTTTCACCCTGGTTTACAAGATGATATTCGAACAGGATCCACCTTGCATGTCGAAGGCAACAACAGAGGCACTGATAGACATAGTTGATTGGTATGCCTCAATCCAACACATTCATATGGATGTACAACACAGAGAAGCCTCCGCATGTGGTACCGAAGTTTTCCTTGGACGTACTTGTCATGCAGGAAGTATCATATCACATCTCGGTAGGATTGACAGCTAGGCTACACCAAAAGGAGAAGGCACCTTGGCCCACTCTTCCAATATGCATCAAGTTATACGAGATTCGAAGTTTCAAGCATGTGTATGTTGAAGTAGAGTAGATGAAGAAGTATCCATTTGACCTCCAAAGTTACAATTCGTATGACCCGCATTGTCTTGTGAAAGATCACTACATGAGAGTTCAGTAAAACTAGATCCACACGGCATGTCATTGGGTGGAGGAGCACCCATGGAGATATTATTACAACTTCTCTAGATTCAATGAATTGGTCAGCTTCGCTATGGAATGGTTAGCCAAGCAACATGAAGTAGCATCTCAGAGAGCACTAGAAGTAGTAGCAGTAGTAGAGGTGAACATACCAGTGTGCGGCAAGGGTAGGAGGAAGATTATCGATCGCATGGAGGAAGAGCAAAGCTACAAGTTCCGAGCAGATCCACTTGTGGAGAAAGAAGCTATGGCTATAGAGGCAAAGAGGCAACAATGTAATAAGCGAAACATGGAAAGGAAGAGAGAGAAATGGAGAATGGAGGAATTAAAGAAGGAGTTGCATGAGTTGAAGGAACAACTCCGAATGGAAAAGGAGCTACGCGAACAGGAGAGGGAAGTGCAGCAGCAACAGGTACAATAGGGGTGCAACATGTGCAAATGGATGAAACAATGCTCATATAGGTAGTGGACTCATTAGAACAAATGGCATCAAGAAAACAGGGTGACCATCGCAGGAACAAGAATTTTAACAGGAAATAGAATGAGTGCGTGAATAGATGAATACAAACATGGAGTAGTAGGTGTTATAGTAGGACATTGACCTCATGCCTCACCACCAAGAGGTCAACCCACCAGCTTCACCACATCTAGAAGATGAGCAAGTCCCAAGTGACCAAGGAGACACTGAGATCCTTGGAGATTAGCTGGAAGGAGAGATGCACAACATCTCATTCGACAAGTCTCATCATAGAGTTGTGCAATCCCGTAGGGTGTCAGACCTAGAAGATCATAAATCTCTTGTGCAGTATGAGGAATGAGTGATTGTGTCTGATGTGTGAAAACATCTAGCAACCTTGGCCGATGACAGTATAGCATATGCCGAAGCCACTAGCTCAAGTGTCCATTTTCTGAAAGCTAAAGAATAAGCGAATGGCTAAGGAGCTACAAATGACCAAGCAAGGAGGATAGTTGCTGACAGCGCCTACCTGAGTAGAACTAAAGAAGGCAATACTAGATGAATTGTTTCCCCTTGACACAGTTATGTGGGCATTGTATTCCAAGTTTGGTACTGTGCATAAGGCAGTCGTCCATCTCATCGAATGGCTGCGTCTATGTGCTAGAACAACACTTATCTTGTTGAATGTGCATGTTTTTGTTGATTACATGCAAATGTGGATGATGAGATACAAAGGAGCCCCACTTCACTTGGCTAAGATGATGAAGGCTAGACAAGTCGAGTTGAAGGCACGCATCTAGAGTTAGATCTAGAACTATGAAGATCTCCCATAGCTCATCACTAGCCGAGATGCACGTATATTCAACAGTATGGATGTTGTGGTGCGTGCACATGCGATCCCATCTATTGGGACTCTCACCCAGGTGAAAAAAGAGGCACATGTCTGACTAGATCTTGACTCGTAGTTTGACAAGTTGATGCTCATAGCCACCAGCCCAAACTTGTCAATCAGTGCAGATGTCGTGCACAAGTATGTTGTTGGTCTAGCCACGTTGAAGACAACGATGCACATGCTTTCAAACGAGTTGGATAGAGGATCTCGAGAAGTGTACCTCGATGCTATGGAGGTAAGAGTTAGGTTCCAAAAATATGTCACCTTGGAGTACACGGACACCATCACAAACTACCGATCTTGGCATCAGTACACTATTATTGATCATTGCGAGGATGTTGAAGAGTTAGACTTCCCATGGTTTTCTGAGTCATAGTGATGTCTTGCACAGATTTCTCAAGCCATTTTTGTCTCACATGGGTACATGTGCATTGTAATGTAACATCTTGTCAAGTGTAAGTTCAAGTGTTGATAGTTGGATGTAACAGTCATAGAGTAGATGAAGAGTCGTGAGGGTAAATGAACTGTCACAAAGGGGAATGTCACATAGGAGCCCAAAAATGTACCCGAATGCTATGGAGGAAAGAGTCAGGTTCTATAAAGATATCACCTTGGAGTACATGGACACCATCGCGGATTATCTATCTTGGCATCAATACACTATTGTTGATCATAGAGAGGATGTTGAAGTGTTGGAATTCCCAAGGTTGTCTGAGTCATAGCAATGCCTTGCATGGCTTTCTCAAGCCATTTTTGTATCACATGGGTACATGTGCAATGTAATGTAACATCTCGTCAAGAGTAAGTTCAAGTGTCGATAGTTGGATGTAACAGTCATAGAGTAGATGAAGAGTTATGAGGGTAGATGAATTGTGACAAAGGGGAATGTCAAGGGTCACCCCACCCTTTGCTATAAATTGTCCCTCATAACTCATTATAAAGGATTTTGGTCATCCAAGCTTCTGATAGGACTATCTTAGAGAGGGCTTGGACATTATTGTAATGAGCCTTGGCTTCTCCCCTACACAGAGCTAGTACATCTCTTTGGAGGAGCAGGTGGTTGTAGGTGTAACATTCCGCTATTGGAATTAGTGGTTGGACATGGATGTATTGTATGACTGGAACTTACAATTCTTAATATAACAAGAGCCAACACGTTTCATGCATATGTTGTATTGTATTTCAACTATCTGTTTACTCTAAATGATATATGTATTTGTTTGCTTACGCATGCATGTATAGCTATTTCTGTGTATGTATGTATGAATCTTTCTGAAATGTGTTGTTGGTTTAACCATCACTTTGGATTGCTAGCTAACTTGCCTTCCATGTTGTGATGCATCTTTTCTCGTGTGTTCCCTTCTTAATTCTGTGCTATCACATGTTTCCAAGGGGCACACTCATCTCAACCCCTGTGTTTTAGAACCTCTCATGCCCCTTCCTTGGCTCACTGCATATGTCACACCCTTACTACCAATAGGGTTATTTTAATTGCCTCTGTGCGAAATGATGGTCAAGGCATTACCATATAACCCACTTCTAGGACTTCTACACCAAACGGTCTGAGGTTTAGTTGGGAATTCTTATGTGGGAGATCCCCTAGCATTTTGGCAGGTCTAACACTATCAACAAGTTTAAACTTTTCAACTCCTAATTCATCATTAGCTTGATCATACAATAGGGCAAAGTCACCTCCACATATGCATGAGGGGTCATGATTTTATCATATTGGGATTTAAATAATCTTTTTTTAGTCTCAGTTACCAATGTGGCAGTTCGGCGAGTCTTCCCAAGACATTCTAAGTAAAGAAATCGTTCTTATTGAGATGAAGTACTAGGAAGTAGTTTGACATCTAGCTTCAATGATGGGATCTCACATTCAATGGGTAAAGTGGCTTCCAGATGATATACCAATTAGAAAGATGTGAACTAAGTAGCCATTTTAGCAACGGTTCGATATGCCCATAGTGCCGAAAAAAGCATAAGATTCAAGTTATTTTTATGCATCCTAATAGTTCGTTGAAGCATAGTGACCAAAACATTGTTGAAAGATTCAACTTAACCATTGGCCTATGGGTAATATGGAGTTGATATATCGTGACGTAAGCCCAACTGAGTAGTGAGTTATCTCATCATGTAACTACGGAAATGGGAGTCATGGTTGGTGACTATGGCTTGTGAAATACCAAATAGAGTTATGACATGATTAAATAGGGACAGGGCTGTAGTTTTACCATTAGCATTATACGTAGGCATTGCCTTAGCCCATTTTGTCAAATAATCCATGACAAAGATGAAGCACCCATGCCCCCCAGTCGAGTGAGAGTTACAAGTCATGAAATCAATGCCCCATTTTTCAAATGGACTAACGGTAATAACTAGGTGTAGGGGAGCGGGTTGGGTTCACTGTTTCCGATTATAGATTTGGAAAGCATGACATTTTTGTACTACAAGAATGCAATCTTTGAATATGGAAGGCCAAAAATAGTCAGTGCGGAGAATCTTTGAGCTGTTGCATACCCTAACATATGACTGCCACAGGCTCTAGAGTGGTAATCATTTAAAACTTTCTCAGCTTCCTCGTGTCTCAAGCATTGTCGAAGGACTGAATCGACACCATGATGGTATAAGGTATCCCCAATAATATGATAGGCTTGGGATTGGTACCGGACTCGACATCATTTAGAGTGAGGTAGGTCTGGTATAAAGGTGTGATTTTGGAGATATATGATTATATCTACATACCATGGATCATGATTTCTAATGAGGAAGAGATCCTCATCATGAATCAACTCATCAGATATAATAGTCATATCTGCAAAGGGAAGACCACAGATCAATTCAGAAAAAAACTAGTGATTTATTTGACTTAGATTTAGTGAACTCCAAGTCGAACTCATGCAGGATGACAATACATTTGGAGTATTTTCCACCAAGCAACTGACGAGAAAAAATATAAGTCATGGGGTTACAATGAGATATCACTATAGTTTTGCATAAGAGGATATAATGGTGGAAACATTGGAAAGCATGAACTAATGCTAATGCCAACTTCTCTACGTGGGCATACTGAATCTCAGCATCAAAGAGATTATAGATAAGGTTGTATATCACATGTTCATTTTCATCATCATCATCTTGAACCAACACCATAAAAATGGTACTGTTAGCAATAACCAATTATAGGAAATAATCATGATGGTAATTAGGAGGATGCAACAAAGATGCGCTAATGAGTGCAATATTTAAAGCATCGAAGGATTTTTGGGCAATATCATCCCACATGAATGGGACCCATTTCTTCAAAAGGTGAGTAAAACCCTTGGAAATCTTAGCATATTTTGGGATGAAGTGATGAAGAAAGTTTGCCTCCCCTTGCAAACTCTGAAGTTGGTGTAAAGAAGATGGAGGTGGTAGATTGACAATGGCCTCCACCTTAAGAGGATCAATTCGGATGCCTTATTTGGACACTATGAATCCTAAGAGATGACAAGATTCAACACAAAAGACACATTTACGAGGATTCAATCAGATATTATAGTTTCAACAGTGAAGAAACATTGTCTGGAGGTGAGCCAGATGGTTTTGACATTTACATGAGTGTGCAGGTAAATCATCAAGATATGGCTAGATGATATTTTTTATATCATGGAAAGAATAAGGCGTGGCCCTTTGGAAGGTTGCATCAAGATTTTTAACGACAAAAGTAAGCTTTTTATAGGCAAAATTTCCCTAAGGACAGATAAAGGCAGTCTTATGTTGATCAATAAGAAAGATATTAATATGGTTATATACAGAAAATCCATCGATAAAGGAAAATATTTCACTCCCAGCACATTCATCGATAATCTGGTCAATAAAGGGAGTAGGGTAATTACCCTTAGAATAGGCTTGATTAATATCTCTATAATAAAAAAAGACACATATGATTCCATGATTTTTAGTCACTGGAACGATATTGGAAACCCAGTATCTCAGTGACCTGGGGTAAATAAAGCCAACTTTGAGAAGTTTTTCAACTTCACCTTTAATCATAACTGCCTTCCTTGGGTGCACCAGATGAAGATGTTGTCGAATAGGTTTCACATCCGGGTAGGTTGGGATTTCACGCACCACAATGATTGGATCGATTCCAAGCATTTCTTTGTAGGTCTAGGCGAAGACATCGCAAAATTATTTGAATAGGGTCGTATAGATTTTAATCTCATCGGGAGACCAAGAGGTCCCTATGTAAATGCTTTTGACTGTCCATGGTTTCATAGAGATGTTGATGGGCACGGTTGCTGAGATTTTTACCAAATTTCCTTCAGAAAACACCTCATGAACTAAGATGGGTGTCTGAAAGGGAGCAATCGTTGTAGGGGAAAGTAAAGTATCTAGACAGGTAGGAATCACACCAAGGCTAGGAATAAAAGAGGAACTTTGATGAATATAATTCCAAGGGGTTTCTTCAAGAGACATGACTTCAGTGATGCTTTCATCAATAAGGAAAGTCTCATTCAAAGGATCTTCAAAATATGAAGAACGAAGCCAAGAAGTTTTCAAATATGAGTCTAGGACCATACTGAATCGATCATTGGTTTCAGGTGTAGTCGTGGAAGCCAAAAGGAAAACTTGGTAAACTTTTTTGATGGGGCTGAGTGGCATGTTGTCACCAAAATTATCAATCTGATCGGGGCTAGGGATGATCCAAGGGTCATTACTGGATGAGATCATATTAACTGAGGCAACATTGGTAGGAGGAGGAAGGTAAAATGTTCCCATTAATGAAGAGTCTTTGAAAATACCCACTCCGACATTTTCATAAGGAATGATGGTTTTCCCAACATAAGGTACATTACTAGTTGAAGAGTTGAAAAAAAAGAAGGCCAATTGGTATATTGTGATAATTTTTCGTTGGTGGGGAAAGTGAAGTACACGAGAAAGAGTAGAAACCACACAAAATATTACATGAGTCCAACTATAGCCAAGTAGAAGGTTATGATTGAGATTTGTGTCAATAGCATCTACTTCCATATTGATAGTTTTTCATTTTAAAGGAATGGGTAAAGAGTTGATAATACGATACGGTTGAAAGCCTCTGACATCAAAAGCTTCCAAAGTATTCAGGGACTAGTTGAGGAGAGAGGAGCCAAGGGATTTACAACATGATATGGACATAATGCATGTATAGGCTCCTTCATCAACAACATTTCGGTGAATAGTTTTTCCCATAACGACAAATTGTATGAGAAAATAAAGATGAGGTGGTACATGAGGGAAATGATTTTTAAGATCAAAAGTGATCAAGTTGGAATTCATGGGATCAATTCCTCCAATGGAGGATAACAAATCCTTCCATTATGATGGACACGTTTGAAGGAATTCCAAAGTCGACATCACCGAGGGCACTTGGGAGAAATCCTCTACAATAGTGTAGTGCTAGGTAGTTCATGCATTTGGAATATAAGATTATTTCCAAAGAAAACATTTAAAGGGTGGCCAATTTATGGAATCAGTGTTAAGTTTCTCGATATGGAGAGGACCATAATTGGGTGAAGTGGAGGAAGAGGGTATATCAGTGGCATCTTTCTCCACCATGGGTATTTAAGGAGTTGGATAATATTTTGATCTGGTGGCTACGAAAATAGGTTCTGAGCAACTCGTGAACACTTGAGAGTTTCCAGAGGTCTAAGCGTGGGGTTGGTATACCATTTTCATCTGCTGAGATGGGAAAGGTTCCTTTAACATAACTGGCATCCCTAAGGTTCCTTTCAGAAGACAGCTTACTTTGGCACATTGGGGGCAATCCTTAATGTAATGATCCTCATCACAAATAAGGTAAGGATACTTAGGCTTTCTCTTTGATGAATCGTCAGCTGATGGTCTTGGGGAATCCTGTTTGGTGGTATCCTGTTTAGATTTTCATTTACCCTTTTTATTGCCTTTTGAGGATTTATCTGCTGTAGTAGACTGGACAACATTTACTTTTGAGGTTTTATCAGGATTCTTTGAGTTGTCTATAGTATTTGAGGTTGTAGCGACAAGATTAGATTTAAGTTTTATAGAAGCAGTCAGGGTACTACTAGACCACTAAGCTACATATCTATTGACACCATCAATACATGATGAATCTGTGGGTCTAGAGGATGCAATACCATTCGAAGGTCATGGGACACTAGGTAGTAGTTCATACAATGTGTCATATTGTGAATAGACAAGATCCAAATACTGGGCATAGGTGATGGATTTTTGCTCAGTTACACAACCACCCATGGCTATGTATTTGGCGATAGGGGGATGAACGATTTAGTAAACCATTCAGTAAAAAGCTGATCTAGGATGTAAAATTTGATGAGAAGACACCTACATATGGATATGATTGAAGATATGAGTGGAGGTTGTCTACTGCAATGATGTTAAGGGATGGGTTCTAGACTGATACCAGACATGAAATTGGAAATGGGTGAGGAAAGCCATGGCTAGAGAATTGAAATCTTGGAAAGTACCCCGAGGGTGCTCGACATACCGTTTAGGGACAATGCCTATCAAAGTGTGCTGGAAAAGACATAATCAAACTAAATCATCTACCCATGAGTTAGAGGAACACCAAAGGTGGTAAGTAATAATGTGCACTTGAGGGGCTTCTCTAGATTTACCTTTGAACTTAGAATAGTCACTAGGTATTTTAGTTGGCACCAAAGGCCAATATGATGAGCACAATATTAGGCCATTTGTAAGCTGTGACACATCCGACAATTCCAATGTTGCCAAGAATGGAAGTTGTGGATTAGATAGGTTATAAGGTCTATGGTATGCACCAAAATGAGTGTTCCAACCCTGTTGAGGTTGGGTCTACCCCCATTGTGGTGGGTTTTGACCATAAGGAGGTTGGGTTTGGCCCCACTATGGTGGGTTTTGACCATAAGGAGGTTGACCATATGGAATTTATGGAGTTTGGTAAAGACCATATGGAATGTATGGATTCTGTGAGGAAAAATGACCATATTGTTGCTAGAAGGGTATCTGTCGCGACTGTGGTTGTGGTCGCTGGTAAGGTCCTTGTTGTGATTGAAAGGGAACCTATGGCGATGGCTACTGGTAATGTCCCTGTTGTGATTGAAAAGGAACATACGGCTACTAATGTCGGTAAGGTCCCTATTGGGATTGGAAGGAAACCTATGAATGCAGTTGTGAGTAAGGTCCTTGTTGTGGTTAGATAGAAATCTATGGCCACGACTGTTGTTATGGTCCTTGTTGGGGTTGGAAAGGAACCTGCAGTTGTGGCTGTGGGTAAGGCCCCTGCTATGGTTGGTTAAGAAGATATGACTTCAGAGGGGGATTACCAGTCCCAGGAGGATACGTGGGATTGGGGCCATACTGCATTTGGGGACTAGCTTGCTAATTGGGACGAATTCCCGATAGTGGAATTTCGGGTTGTTGAAAGCCAATAGGAACATATGGTTGCTGGTAGGAAGGATTAGTTAAGGGGACTTGGTGACCGTACAAGGGGGTCCCTATGACAGTACCTGATATAGATGGAATTGGCATTCCACCCAGGCTAGAAATTGCACCAGTGGGTTGATTTACCCCTGATGCGAGAGGAGGGAGTGCATAGTTCACATGGTTTCCACTAGAAGCAGAAGGTACATAGGGTGGAAGAAGTTGCCCCCTAGACACTGGAATAGATGAATGTGTAGGCCATCCACTCTGAGCAGGGGCCACAATTACCATGGCTATAGTTGAAGGAGCAGAAGGCCCAAGAGGAACTTGCATTTGACCTACCATTACCATGGGATGGGCAGGGGTCTGAGGAGGTGTTGATACGTTTGGAACAAATGAGCCGTAGAAGGAGTGACACTAGATGATGAAATGATCTAGGTGGATTTATAGAAACCAATGGCATGGAAAAGGCTCAAAATTCACAGTGGCGGAAAGATGATTAACTTGACATCAAATTGAAGTGCTCATCACCCTGATTCCAATAGTGTGAATGACACTCCAATTCGAGTTTGAATGAAGGAGATAGAGACAGTCAAAGTTCTGTTGACATTTGATGACTAGGTAGGATTGACAAAGACACAAGTTGGAATTTTCCATTGGAAAAAATCCGGGCAACTTTGGCCGGATTCTAGGCCAAATTATCACTTTTCTAAAATGTATCCTTTGGCCTAAAATTCGGATTTTCAAAAATGGCCCTGTTGCTTTTTTTAACAAAAAAATTATAAAACAAAGGGGCAGCGGGCCACCAACCCCACCACCCCAATCCTTCAACATTTATTTATGGAGGGGCGGGCCATGAGCCCTTGCCCCTCCCCCCATACCAAGGGATTATGCACAGAAGTTTGGGTGGGCCATCCCTTGGGGCATGGACCCAACCCCATTAAAAAAAACAATGCATGACAAAGGTAGGGCGGTCCTTGGGGCATGAACCCAAACATCAACCACCGCTCCTAAAAAAGGAAATGGAGGCCGACGACAGGTCGGGTGGGTGGGCTGCCTAAGGCGGGCCCAGCCTGACTCTTCCTAAAATAAAGTTTTTGTTATGTAAAAAAAGGAGGAGGTGGGGTTTAACCGCCTGACCTCCTCCATAAGAACTAGATCTTCAACCAACGTACCTAACGGAGGTTTTGTGAACTCTGTCCATTTTTTTATTTAAAAACTTAGTTCATTAGTGCGCCCAGGCAATGGAGGAGAGTGCACGTAGTTTGACGTAGGATTTTGCAGGAGGACCAAATTTTACATTGTTATATTTTGACAAATTTTATATGGTTTCAACATTTCTTGATGCCACGAACACAATGGCGTTGTCCGTTTCTCCATCAGAGTTCTACATTTTCGGCCATTTTTTAGTATGGAGGTATAAAACTTGTTTTTGTAATTGATTCTTGTACTCTTATTTCTCATGCCACTTAATGAATGAAGGCCTCCCCATTGATCGAGAAGGGCCTGGAGACATAGTCCAAGTTGGACAAATTCCGTTATCAAGTTTCTTGTCTTCTTTCATGTTTTATGTGTTTCTCCTCTTCTCTCATGTGCACATTAAATTTCTATTTTTAAGCTACAATTTATGCATGTAATTCTTTAATACATCTATAAGAAAAATATCTTGGATCAAGTGGTATCATAGCAGGTCTTTGTAGATGTGAATTGCATGTTTTTATGCTAACAAGAAATAGGCTTTGAAGAGGCGAAGGGAAGCTAAAGCCTTTCAATCTCGAAGCGGAGCATGCACATTGAAGGAGAAACATGGCAGATGAAGAGGCTCGTCATGAAGAGGAGTGAAATCTCTACAAAACCTTCTATACAATGGTAGAAAATTTTGGTCAGTTGCTTTCAAGGCTGGAGAAAGTAGAAGGGAGAAATCTAGAAGAAAAAGTTCCAGTGCATGGAAATGGTGGAGAAGAACCCCCTCCTTCTCCCTCCACGAGCGAAAGTTCTTCTTCCTCTCATCACCATCATCATAGAAATTCAAGGGATGTGTTGATCCTCTATTTTGTTCCTATAAATACCATCTCCAATCCCCATTTTGACCTCTTTTTGACACTATGGAACCTAATTCCTTGCTCTTTTGATACCGTATCATGATCCTAATCCCTATTTGAGGTAAATAATTGTATGCTTATATTTGGATATTTGTTGGTGGATTTAAGTAGATATAGGTAGCTAATTCCTAAAACTAACTAATTACTATGATCAAGTGTAGACTTCTCAACAAGATGTGTAGGTGGATAATGGAAAGAAGTAGTTGGTGTACCATGGCTCCTTACTACTGTACTCAAAAGTTATATTCGGATTCGGTACTCAAACAGTGCAATGGATAACAATTCGTCTGCTTCTGGATGATGAGATGTCACCAGCCTTGCAATGAACACATTTGATCCCATGATCTTCATTCTCTTTTCTCTGGTTACGGCATACACCAAGTTTGGGAATTGGCTACAAGTTGTTGGACAGATTCAGGGTAGCCATTTGAACCTATTTTCTCTGGAGAAGTTGACTTGTTAGACTATCATAAATTACCATTTTTAGTTCAATGTTTAACTATAATGAAATGCCTATAAAAGGTAGGGGATGTAATATGTCAAGTTAGTGTTAAAATAGTGAAGTATTTTGCCATGAACTCTATAACTCATCTTTAATAATATCGAAATGGCTCTGCTTTGAATTTGAGAATAAGTCTTGATGGATTGCTAAGGATAGTCGATTGATTGCGTTTGAGATTTCTTCTTTACTGTAAGTTTATCTAGCTCCTAGGTGTGGTTGGGCCCACCCATATGGGTTTTCTTTGTATATTGCAAATAGAATCACTGTGTGACTAGTCACAGTTAGTTTTACCTTCATTATGAATTGGTTTGGTTTGGCTTGCTGCATGTGAACTGCATTAATTTGATTGTTTAAAAGAGTGTAGATGCATTAATGATTCTTTAATTACTTCGTTTCCATAATTCATAGTTGAACTTTTGTATGAACCTTGTTTTGATTTCAGAACAGAGCATGCTTGCTATCACATTGATTTATAATCAACCGAGAAGTGCCACATGATCATCTAATGGGTGAGATGAATTATCTATACATTGAGAGTGCTGAGATTGTTTGGATAGTTAACTCTATTTAGTGAATTCGAACTAATTAGAACGAGATTTTTCTGACCATCAAACTGCTCTTCATTCCCTCAGGAACTAGATTAGATTGACTCTTTATTTGAATTATTTTATAGGAAATACCCCATAAAAGAATTCTCATTGATCATTAAATGTTGTAATACCTTCGGTCTAGCTTTAAGTTATTTATATTGAAGATTGATTTCATGAATATTGGATGGTTTACTATCGATTAACTCTGTTTCATCTGATAAATAGACTCTTGGATTGTGTAGTGGACTGCGTGGATTGAACATAGCATGAGTTCTTTAGATGATTAGTTGATAAATGTGATTTCATTAAGTTTAATAGATAAATAATTCCCCTGTTTTATGTGTTCACTGATTTCATTGAGTTTAGTAGATAAAGGATTTTCCATTGTTTCATGTGAAGATCAATTATATTATTTGTCCATATAAACGATTTCCCTTTCTTTGTGAGGCGATTGATTCCAATTTTCAGGAGTTAGATATCAATCAAATTTCAAATAGCAGTACATTGGTTGCAAGTAAGGTTATTTTCTAGTAAGGGTTGGTGTGATTAGAAAAGGGTTTAGAGTACAGTTTCTTAGGAGTTGTTTGGTTGAATTGCTAGGTGCTGAATAGGTTGAGTGTTTGAATTGCTTTCACTTGATTTCAAGTATAACAATAAATTAGTAAGTGATAGAATAAAATAGAGTGATTTCTCTAGATCATTACTTAACTTTCAAATCTTTGGTAATAGTATAACAAACCATTAGGTAGAGATTGATTGTTTGATTGAGTTGTTATCAGTATAGATTGCTTGTTTGATTAAGAATTGAATTGTTATAGACTACTCAGTTGCTTCAGGAATGAATTGCTGTTTGTGTAGATTGCTTAAGGATTGAATGGTTATTAGTACAGGTTTGTTTGTCTTCTTAAGGATTGAATCACCATCATTATAAATTGCTTGCTGAGTGATGAATAAATTGTTCTTACATATAGAAGGTATGGTACCAGTATTTGGGGATTTGATTGAGTAAAGTTTTGTGTAAGTAGAATTCCATTTGTATCGCTTGAGATTCATAGCTTAGTAGTTTGTTGAGTTCAGATTTGAATGCTAGGGTTTGTAAAGGCTTTTGAAATCTCTAGCTTCAATTTGATTGTTGGGTCTACTTTTTGACATCTAAGTTTTTGTATGTGTTAATGCACTTATTACTCCATGAATCATTATAAGTAAGTGTTAAAAATGTAAATTAACCCTTAACAAAGAAAGCGTAAGGCAACTCATGTTTACAAACCTCGGGTTGACAATTGATATTAAGGGATTTAATTTGACAATTTAATCTCTCAACATTTTGGCATCATTGTTGGGGAGATTGTCATTTCCTATTCAGGTAATTATCATCATCTGAGTTTCAGGATCTTGTAGGGCTATCAGAGGGCATATAGAGTACGGTAAGACGTGATGGAAGAGTCACACATCCACTTTTGTTGGGGTTTCTCCAAAGTCTAACCGATCACTGCTTGTCCTTGAATGTTTTTTTATTTCCTTTATGTTTATGTGTAGGAGTGTAGGTAGACCTAGGGATAGTAAGTGTAGATTTATTTCTAGTTCTAGACTTCCTTCAACTTTTGAATCAATTAATATACCTATTCTCACCACTGCTGATTGATATGGAGGACTGAGACAAGAAGGAGGAAGTGTTGATGCTAACGTGGTTTCGGACCAAGAATTCCTAGATCAAGGAGAAAGGTCATTCAATAGATTATCTACGACAACCCTGTAGAGGAACCAATAGAAAAAAAAAAACTCATGGAAAAGCAATCAACCAACATCAACCATGTTCTAATACCCCTGGGCCACCCCATAATCAACAAACCTCAGCAGGTGCCGGTTGCAGAAATGGATCACCTAGATGGAGAGAATAGACACAATGAAGAACATCAAGAAGAGGGAAAAGGCCCTCAAGACAACGAGAATCTTTGTAGAGGAGGCAACCAAGGTGAGGAAGAAGTCACCTTTGGATTCCCTGTCTTAGATGTGACACATGACATCACAATGAAGAGCATTCCAATGGCATCTCTCCCATTGTTCTACGGTAAATCATTTGAAGGTCCTGATGCCTTTATTTTGAATTCGATATTCTATGTTGCAGTTATAATTATTATGACGATGCTCATAAACTCAAATTGTTTCCCACCACATTAAAAGATGTAGCCCTTAGGTAGTTCATGAGTCTAGGGAAACACTATATACACATGGGATGACATGAGATCAGTTTTTCTTAAAAATTATCAAGACTTTTGTAAGAGTAGGGACATTAATGATATCCTTAGGATGCAGCAAAATGAAGATGAAAATCTAGAAGAGTATCTTGAACGGTTCCTATACAATTTCCACAAATCCCGTGGGTCCAACCTAGATGAAAATATTATCAAAATTGTTTTCCTAAAAGGGATGAGAGATGATTTTATTGAAACATTAAACTTGCTCAATGGCAGAGACATTTATAAAAAGAAATTTGCTGAAGTCATTGAGCTGTGTCACACTTACTCTAGAAGCCAACCAAAAGTAGGTAAAAATCTTCGGAAACTTAGAGACAATTCTAGAGACTGTGCAAAAGAAAACTACGGCTAATTGTTTTGGAGAATTTAGTATCTATGGATAAATAATAATTCCCTAGATAAGTAGTTGTATCTAGAACAATAGTTTAAAGTGTTTTAGACTTTTCCTATAAGCAATAGATAAGATGAGAAGATAGAATGCCTACCTGTAGTTCTACTTTCCTCTCGTCTCCCTTGTATCAATTCTGTTGCTCCTTCCCGTGCTTAATCCACTTGAGAAGTACCCTGTAAACACAATAGAAGGCAAAAAATGATCAAAGCATATGATCTATTGAATATAAGTGAAAGGAATCAAATACAATTCACACACATAAGCATTATAAAACAATACAAACATATGGGAAAAAGGTTCAAACACTTTATTAGATAGAAGAAGGAATTACAACCATTGGTGTCTAATTCAAATCCATTCCTCCAGCTTGGATCCCATCCACATCATATCAAAATCATGACAAACTTGTAGCATTACAATACTTGATTCAAAGAAAAATCTCATAGCAACATTATCTCCTTACAATTCAACATAATCCAGCCCCTGATCACATAGATGAGTGGTCAATTTATAGGAAGATGAGGGAGTTTTTGTCATTAATGGTGTAAAAATCCCCACTATAGATCAACAAATTATGCAATATACTAAAGAAAAAAACAAGATCTACTTCTACAACAAACTTGTGGAAGCTTAATTGAATTTTAGAAAGATCAAATAGAACACATATAACTAAGAATGAGAAATCAATCACACATGAACACAGAAGAATACTCTGGGGAAAGCATCAGCTAAAAAACCCGATCTATGTAATATCATACAAGTGGAAATATGTCCGATTACACAAAGCTTTAGCTCACATGCTATCTAGCTCTCAGTACAATCCAATAATATAGCTCACAGACTGAATATACACAAGATATGCCTTCCTCGAACCCTCCAAACCTCCTATTTCCTTCTGCAATTTCTCTTGGGGTCCAATGCTGCCACGTGTGTGAATTGGCCTCATCACACACTCATCAAACTCAAAAGTAACTGTGTAATCTCCAAGGAATGAATTCCTTCTGCACGTAAGAGATATCCTCCATGGAATATTCCTGCAACTGATAGTATTACTGTCCCATCATTTGATCTCAAATGGGTCTATAACTGAACTGACATGCATGCGTTATTTATGAGAGAATATTCAGTTATTTGAAGTGCAGCAGTTGCATGCATGCATGCATTAACTAATTGAACTCACAATCAGTTCCACAAACTATTGGAACTAATCTAACTAGACTTAACTCATATAACTAAGCTAACTAACTACAACTCAAAGTATAACTCATCCTGATCTCCTTTAATCAAGGGATAAATTCCTCAATCAATGGAGAAACTGATGCATGTCTTCACACAGACTTCATGTTTGATTTCCTACAACTAATTAACTCAAGATGAATTAATTAATTATTTTACAAACAACTGCTAAGATCAAATTCGAATTTTAATTCTCCATTTTAGTTTAGGGACTAACTAAAATTGGAATTTATCCCAAAATGCTATTTATAGTAGTGCTATTTATAACACTTCTATTTTTAACATTTCTTGTTTCTATTTTCAACACTCCCTCTCAACAAGAAAGGGATTATCAATCACCCCAATCCTGTCTCTGTGGAATTTGAACTTGGATTTAGACAATGCCTTAGTCAAAATATCTGCATCCTATTCCTTGGTCAAAACATATAGCAACAATATTATCCTTTTCACCACACAGTCTCGAAGATGATGGTACCAGATATCAATGTGCTTGGACCTATCATTAAATACTAGATTCTCAGAGAGTTTGATACAACTCTGGTTATTGCAGTAGATCATAGTTGGATCGATCCTCTGAACAAACAATCCCACTAGAATCTTCCACATCCAAATGGCCTCACATGCTGATTGACTGGCAGCCATGTATTTAACCTCTACTGAGCTAAGTGCAACTAACCTCTGTTCCTGTTGTACCAGGAAGCTGTAGCTGAACCAAGGTTGAAGATTCCCCCAGAAGTGCTCTTCCAATCTAATGGACTTCTTGCCCAATCTGCATCTGTGAAGCTGTGAAGCTTCACAACCTCTGTCTATCTGTACCACAGTCCATACTGAGATGTGCTTCTGAGGTATCTCACCACATGCTTCACTGCCTTCCAAAACATCTTGGTAGGCTGAACTATAGATTGACTAAGCTGGTTCACCGCAAAGCATAAGTTTGGTCATGTGTTCACTAGATACATCAATGAACCCACAAGCTGCTGATAAACAGTAGCAGCTACTACCTCACCTGAAGTAGCGTCCTCCTTCCTCCAGTTACCAACTAGAGGAGTCTGAATGGGCTTTCACTTGTCCATGTGGAACCACCTGAGTATCTCATTAGCATACTTGTCTTGAGACACAAACACTTCCCCATCCTTCTACCACACTTCCATTCCTAGAAAGTAGTGCATAAGACCCATGTCTTTCATCTTGAACTCTCTTGCAAGGTTCTCCTTGCAAGACTTGATCAACTAATCATCACCTATCAAAATCAAATCATCGACATAAAGAAAAATGATCAATGGCTTACATTCTACCATGATGTCGTAAAGGTTCACATATGCTTCACTCTTGGTGAAGCCGAACCCGGTGAAATAACTGTCGATCTTGGTGTACCAAGCACAAGGTGATTGCTTCAGCCTATACAAATTCCTCTTGAGTCAGCACACATGCGACTCACGATCGAAGGTCTCAAAACCTTTCAACTGCTCAATGTACACCTCTTCCTTAATCTTCCCATTGAGGAACATTATCTTGACATCCATCTGATGGATCTTAAAACCCATCTGAGCTGATAGTGCCAACATCGATCTGACAGATGAGTACCTTGCTATAGGAGCAAAGGTCTCATCATAGTCGATCCCCTCAACTTGTGAGAAACGACAGGAAACAAACCTTGCCTTATGTTTCTCAACACAGCCATCAGCTGCCTGCTTTACCTTGTAAAGCCAACGGGAACTAACCACTAACTTTTCCTAAGGTCTTGGGACAACATCCCACACACTGTTTCAAATGACAGAGTCGTACTCCTCTACCATAACATTAACCCAAACTAGTTGTTGCACTGCTTCCTCGAATGAAGGAGGTTCAGTCTCTACACACTCCCCAACTAGGGCCATGTAACCAGTGTACCACTTAGGTGACCTCCTCTATCTATGCTGAGAAGATGGTTGTCCCACATTCTCTGGTGCATTCATCATCAACATGTCAACTTCCCTTGAGCGTTTCCACCCATCTCTCGAAGACTCAACATGAGTGGATGTCTCCACTCTCGGATCCTCTGCATGCGGCTACTCCACATCAATCTGAGGCTCCTCCTCCTTAGGAGCTAAAATTTCATCCTTTCCATGCAACTTGAGCTCCCTCTTAAGTGATACTCGCGAGGCTTTGTACTCGTCGAACTTCAGATCTCTGCGTACCACTATCCTCTGATTGGTAGGCAAGAACACTTGATAGTTGTGGGGTGTATCAATGTACCCCACAAGTATCCCCAACTCAGTTGTTGGATCTAGCTTCTTCCAGGAATCTTTGGTCACATGGCAATAAACCAATGACCCAAAGATCCTCAGGTCACTCACATCTAGTCTCTTCCTAGAAAAAGCCTCCCTAGGTGTCTTCATTCCCAGTATACAATGTGGGCTTCTATTCGACAAGTATACTGATGTATTGCATGCCTCAGCCCACAAATGAAGTGGTAGGCTTTGGCCATGCAACATTGCTCGAGTTTCTCCCACAATTGATATATTCTTCCTTTCGACCACCCCATTTTGCTATGGGTTATGGGGTGCTGTCAACTCCCGTTTAATTTCTTCTACAACACATAAGTCCTTAAATTGTTGGGAGACATACTCTCCACCATTGTTGCTATGCAAGGCCCTTATTTTCTTTACAGATTCTTTCTCTATGAAGGCTTTAAACTCAAAAAACCTTAAGAAGGTCTGATCCTTCTTTTGCATAAAGTAGATCCAACATCTACGAGAAAAATAATCAATAAAAATAACATAGTACCTTTGTTTAGAGGTGGAGGCTGTATAGAATGGTCCACATGCATTTGTGTGAACTCGCTCCAAGATTTCTCCAGCTCTACTATCTCGATCCTGAAAGGAAGATTTTGCATACTTACCCAAGGTACAACCTTTTCATGTATCCGTCTGCTCCAGTTTTCCCTTGGGAAGTCCAGTAGAAATCTACCACATGATCTTCAAGGCCCCATGGTGCAAGTGGACAAATCTTCTATGCCATAGCTCGCCATCCTCTTGGCTCTGCACCAACTCTGCTTTGGAACTCAATGCAACATAGTTATCTACCTCCAGCTTGTAGAGATTCTTTACTCGAACCTCAATCCTCTTGGTCTGTCTAGTATCAATATGCCTCAGGAAAACGTTTCCTTTACTAAAGACTACATCATAGCCTTTTTCTTCTAGCATAGCAATAGACACAAGATTCTTCTTCATACCCGATACATACTTTACATCAGTCATGGTGAGAGGATCTCCATGCTCCCTTTGAAACACAACCGTACCTTCACCTGAAACATGGTACTTTCCATCACTTCCCATCTCAATCCACATCTGAAGATCCTTCTCCTCCAAGTTATTGAAAAGATTCTTGTCGCCGGTCATGTGGAATGAAGCTCCACTATCTAGGTATCAGACACATCTCGCCATGGAAGAAACCATGTATGAAATGAGAGAGAAATCCAACTTGAATTGTGAGGCCAGTGCCTCATCATCTGATCCCTTCGAGCATCCCTTCTTGGATTTCTTTTGTTGACAATTCGTAGCATAATGGCCCACCCCATGACAACGAAAGCATCACACTTCTTATTTGTCAAACTTCTTCCCACCATGGGAAGAACTGGATTTGGAATGGGATGCCTTCCCTTTCCCTTTCATCACCTTACTCACCATGGCTAGGTTTTATTCATCATCATGCTTTGTTGAAGATCCATCTCTGGTGCTTCTCCTTATCTCCTCCTGCATCAGATCCGACCAAAGTCATTCCCAATCTGGTAGTTTCTCTCTTCCATTTATAGAGTCTTGGTAGCTATGCAAGCTCTTAGGAAGACCGAGGAGAGAAAGACTCACCATGTCATCATCAACTGTCGTGATCCCTACACTTCCAAGCTCATCCCTACAGGTGGTGAGTGTAGAGCCTCTAACCTACACCTCATCATTCACTATTATCTACTGTTTTTCATCACCTATCTCTCTCTTTCACCTCATTTTCCCTGTTAAACCACCCAGATCATTACATTAGATGTCATTAAGCATGATCAAGTGAGCTTTGCTAATGTGTGACTGTTTTGTTTAGATTTTGACATATTTACAGGCATTCCGCAGCTCTCTGCCGATTCCGCAGCTATCTGATGATTCCGCAGCCATCTGGAGATTCCGCAGCCTTTTTGTTGTTCTCAAGGTTCCACGTGCCACTTTGCCAAACGAGCCACATGGGTACTTAGGTATCAAGGTGCTCGAGGTTCCTGTGCCATTTGTTCAATTATCCACATCATCCATA